>JAADXZ010000182.1:0-34161 GCA_023338055.1 Phytopythium mirpurense
AGCAGACGAGCTCCAGCGCCTGCGCAACCGCATGTCGGCGCAGCGCGCGCGCGACCGAGCCAAGGAGCGCACCACCGACTTGGAGGACATGGTGCTCGAGCTCTGGCACCGCGTGCAGTACCTCGAGGCCATGGTGATGGCGCTTCGTCCGGACTTGACAGAGTTGTACGACCACTACAGCCCGTTCCCTCATGACCAGAGCGACGGACAGCGTCCGGCTGGGGCGGAGCTCGATTGGGTGCTGTACGGCGATACATAAAGGTTCGTACGGCGCTGAGTGGGGTCCTGCACTTGTCGTCGCAATAGCGAGTCGTCGCGATGCCGAAGCTTATAGTATGTACGACGGCGTGCCAGATCTGGATGGCCGTGAGGCGTTGGGTATGCGTGAACGTGTTGATCTCGTCGTCGACGATTCCCCATGCAAAGACAGCGTTCCTCCAGCAGACATGTATCTCTATTCGGAGTTTATAAACACGATGCATCATTGAGCCCCCTTCTGTCACGCCTCGACCATCGAAGCCCCTCAATAACGGTACGACGACTCGCATTGGCCTACGCATCTGGACCCGCCTCGGCTTCCAAGCGACCGGCATTCGTCATTACAGCACCTGTGAAGGGTACATACTCGAGCCTTATGCATGGGTTTATTGCAGATGGTACTCGATTAACCGTGCTCTAAACCCTTCTTGCACAGGATTTTTCACTCGATAGCTGTGGATCCCAGAGAATTGAGTGCCCGGTGCGCCTTGTTGGATGCATACACTGTATAGAAAGAGCGCGCAGTGCATTGCGGTCGTCCCACGTCGCATGCAGCCATGTAGCTATTTCGCACTGGCACTTGCGCATGAAAGGGTACAAACCACTTCCGAATGATGGTCCCTCCTCCGTCGCCGTTGTAAAACACGGTGTATCACGAACTGTATCTGAACGTTTTGCTATTGAAGTTTCACCTGATTCTGTAAATGTGGAGCTAAAGGCCAGATCACGGGGATAGGTACACATTCCAGCCATTCCCCCACCCCACTGGAAATTCGTCGAGAAGCGCACCCACACCATGCGTCATGCGTCCTTCCGCCCCTGAATGCGCTGGACCCAATCACGGGACGCGCCGGCCGACAGTGAGCGAGTTGAGTACAAGGCGGAGGTTGAAGGTGGAGGTCCCGTTGCCACTTTCACCAGCTCCGGGCGAGTGATGGTGGTTCCACCACCGCCCGCGCCAGCCGCCGGTCGACCTCAGTCTGGCTTCAGTTGCTCGCCTGCCACTTTTCGATTCGCCTCCGACCACACGCACAGAGCCCTCAGGCACATAACCCCATCAAGGATATACGGATATGGAGCCGATGCACTTGTCCTCAGCGCTGCACCTCGCGCCGCCGACCGTGACGCAGGCGGACGTGACAGAGCTGCTCTCGCGCTCGTCCAAGCCGCCGACGTCGCCCCCCTTCCAGCTGGACAAGACCGAGGTGGGCCGGCCCCCGCGGCGCCGCCGGCCGCGCGAGACCATCCCAGTGACGGAGGAGGACAAGCACCTGGACCCGGAGGAGCTCCAGCGCAAGAAGAACCGCGTGGCGGCGCAGCGCTCGCGCGTGCGCGCCCAGCAGCGCACCGCCGACCTCGAGGAGATGGTGCGCGAGCTGTGGAAGCGCGTGCAGTACCTCGAGGGCGTGGTGCTCACGCTGCGCCCCGACGCCACGGGCATCTACAGCCAGTACGAGCCGTACGCCGTGTCGCACAGCCTGCAGTCGCAGGGCCAGCAGCCCGCGCGCGCCGTCGACCTGACCGAGCTGGAGTGGATCCTGCGCCCCGACAGCAGCGACGAGGACATGGCCATGTGAGGCCGGCAGTGAAGGGATACACAAGAAAATTATTAAAGACCGAGACAAAGACGACCCGCCGGACCGCAGCAGTCCCTGAGTTCGAGGCCGCCAAGACGCGAATCCATGCATTTCATCCGAAGAGATGCCAAAGACTGAAAGATGCATGGTAGTATACATATAGACAAAGAGCTTGAAATTGCGAAAGGCTGGTGTCTACTCTCTCTCTCCGCCTTGGATGTCTCGCTTGACACCGCTCCATTCTCCACTCCCAGCTGCACCTCAAGCTCGTTGGCTACTAGTTGACACCTTACGGCTTGGCATGGCGCTGGCAGAAGGCGTCCATGCGAGCGTACGCGTCCAGCAAGACGGACTCTGGAGGCGTGACGACAATGCGCGTGTAGTTGGCGATACCGAAGCACTGTTCATACACCACGGAAAGGAGTCAGTCAGTCGGCAAGGAGTCGCTTCGTCCGATCTAGCTTTGCTCGCCAATAGCTCGCTCGCACCTGGCCCGGGAGCACGACGACGCTCTCCTCGGCCATGAGCTTGGACGAGAACTCAATATCGTCCTTGATATCCCTGAAAGCGCTTGAGTCGATCTTGAGCTGCGGAACCAGAGCGTCGTCACACACGCGTTAGAGCTAAGTTCTTCACGGCCACAGACAGTGAGCACCATACAAAGAGCCGGCACGTACCATGGCGTACATCGTACCCTCCGGCTTCACCACCTCGAGACCAGGCGTCTTGTTGAAGCTGTCGACCGTAAGCTGGGCGTTCTTCTCCAGAGTCGAGTAGTAGCTCGCCTTGAACTCGGCGAGCGCCTTCTCCTCTGGGCTCCCAGGCTCAGGGGTCAACGCTGCCGGGACGACACTCAGCGCGAGCGAGTTGGGAGCGAAGCGAAGCTGGGCCAGCATGCAGAAGCCTTGACGCGCACGTTCGAGCGCCCCCGCGCGGTCGTGGACGATGAGCCAGCCCACGCGCCATCCCGGGACGAGGAAGTGCTTGGCCATGCCGCCCACCTCAATGATCGGGACGGTCGAGGATATCGACGCCATGGGGTAGAACTTGGCGTCACCGAAGACCATGTCGCCGTAGATCTCGTCCTGGAATGCACGATTCAAGTTGGCCGGTTGAAGTACTGCTGTTACGTCCAGCAGACACGCGATAGCAAATAGCTCACACCGAGTCAGCGTACCGTGATGATGGGGACCTTGTTGGCGTCTGCGAGCGCCAAGATGGCTTCAAGGTGCTCCTGTGGTTGGCCACAATCGATCAGAAGCATTACTTTAGCAGCTTGAAAGCGCATATCATGGCAGCGAGACAGCATGACGGATGGTACCTTGCTATAGACGCTGCCGCTTGGGTTGGCAGGGTTGATGACCACGATCGCCTTGGTGCGCGCATCCACGAGCGACTGCATGTGGGTCAGGTCAGCCTCCCAGCCCGACTCGGGCTGGCACAGAGCAGCATTCAGTCAGTCATTAGTGTCTGATGGGCCATGGATCGGAAGATGCATGCCATACCTTCAGGTCGTAGAAGCGAAAGTCGACGTTGTATGCGTCGCAGAGGACCTCGTAGTACGAAAAGCCTGGGCGCGGGAGCAGGACGTTGTCACCACGGTTCGCCAGCCCCATGATGGCAAGCGAGATGGCTCCCACGCCGCCGTGCGTCATCACCACATCCTACAATCACGACGCCGATCGAGCCAAGCTTAGCTATACGGAAGCGTCCAGCACGAACCGTAAGCGTGTCGCTTACGTCCTTGGTCACAGGGAAGTCAGCGGGGCTGTGCGACCGAGCCACCGCCTCGCGTGCAGCTTCTGGCCCCACCATGGGGAGGTAGCCATTGTGCTTCAACGACTGCGCGTTGCGCACGATAGCGTCCGTGAGCACGTCGGGCGCCTTGAGGTTGCCAAACACGGTCGGGTCGCCTTCGAAACGGACGCACACACACACATACACACACACACAAGTAGGTGAGCGTACGCGGCCATATCTAGGCGCCACTCCATGCCTGACGGAATGCGTCGAGGCTCGCCACGCACCGATGGAGAGCGGGATGAGCGTCTTGTCCATGTTGCGCGGCAGCTTGAACATGTTGTCGACGATCTCGCGGATCGGGTTGGGCCGGAAGGCCGTCATCTCGGACGGCTCGACGGCCCAAGCCTTGTCGCTGGCTGCAGTCTTCTTGGCGGGTGCGTGGGCGCCAGCGCCAGAGTCCACAGAGGAAAAGCTGGTCATTGCGTCTTGGATTGGAGGGCGTGGGCTGTTCTGAGGGGCTGGAGTGTCGAACTGTGCCGAGAGCTGCGGATCTGGAAGTGGTCGGCGAGCGAGACCCACTCCACGTTCTCATAGCGATAGTAAGCGATGGGATCCCCTCCCATTGGCCGGCCCGGAGCGCTGACCCGTGCGACGTGTCTGATGCGTGTACACCCGAGGAATTCACGGTACGCACTTTCGACTGGATAACTGTATACTGTAGGGGGATGAGCGTCATGAGGAGGGCCACTGATTACGGGATCAGTTGGCGGATGTTGAAGCATTGCACATGCAATTGCTTGTTTGAATCGGTGGTCTTTAACAGGGGATCGCTCTTATTGCGTTGTTAGCGAATAGATACATGGCGTCGCTGTCGTCGGTCTAAGGCGAGACGTGGCGGCGGCAGAACGCGTCGATGCGGGCGAACGCGTCCTGGAGCACGGGCTGCGGCGGCGCGAGCACGATGCGCACGTAGTTGGCAATGCCGAAGCACTGGAGGGGATGACACGGGAGCACAGACAGACAGAGAGACCGACGTGAGTTTCCCCACAACTCAGTTCTGTATGGAGTCGTGGCAAAGCGCACCTGTCCAGGGAGCACCACGACGCTCTCCTCCTCGAAGAGCTTGGCCGCGAACGCAATGTCGTCCTGGATATCGCAGAGCGCGCGCGGGTCGATCTTGAGCTGGTTGCGGTACGAAACACATGAGTTCGCTGCCTTGGCGGCGGCAATGACAAGCAAATCGAGGGAGAGGGAGGGGCGGTCAGCACTTACCATGGCGTACATGGCACCCTGCGGCTCCACAACCTCGAGGCCAGGGGTCTTGCTGAGGCTGTCGACCGTGAACTGGGCGTTGCGCTCGAGGGTCGAGTAGTACTCCGCCTTGAACTGCGCAAGCGACGCCTCCTCTGGGCTCCCAGATAGAGGCGTCAGTAGGTCTGGGATCACGCTCTGCGCCAGCGAGTTGGGGCAAAAGGTGAGCTGCGACAGCTTGAGGAACCCCTGCCGCGCCGACTCGAGGGCCCCCGCGCGGTCGTGAACGATGAGCCAGCCCACGCGCCATCCCGGGACGAGGAAGTGCTTGGCCAGGCCGCCCAGTTCAATCACAGGGACGGTCGAGGAGAGCGACGCCATGGGGTAGAACTTGGCGTCACCGAAGACCATGTCGCCGTAGATCTCGTCCTGAGGTCCGAGCGTGTGCACGGTTAGTGACGCGGACGGAAGGAGAGACTAGAGGCGGAAGAGGAGGCGTACCGTGATGATAGGGACCTTGTTGGCGTCTGCGAGCGCCAAGATGGCTTCAAGGTGCTCCTGATAAAACGGAGGTATCGTCAGAGGGGCTCCTTTCGTGACATCTTTTCACGCAAAATGGCATTGAAGGGGAGTTTTACCTTCGTGTAGACGCTGCCACAAGGGTTCGAAGGGTTGTTGACGAGAATGGCCTTGGTCCGTGAGTCAATGAGCGACTGCATGTGACTCAGGTCGGCCTCCCAGCTCTTCTCCGGCTGCGGAGTTGAGACATTGATGGAGATTGGCAGGCGTTAGTACGATGCGATATTCTGTCGCCAAACCAACTGCGACTGCGTTGCCGTACCAGCAGGTCGTAGTACCGGAACTCGATGCCCTGCGAGTCGCATGCGACCTCGTAGACCGAGAAGCCGGGGCGCGAAAGTAGGATGTTGTCACCGCGACTCGCGATGCCTGAGATGGCCATCGAGATGGCGCCAAGGCCGCCATGCGTGACAATCACGTCCTGAGCCATTCAAGAGCGCACACGCCGACGTGAGGGAGATATGCCACGCATCAGCAAGGATAGATGGCCAAGAGACACACCTCCTTTGTCACGGGGAATGCGGCGGGGCTGTGAGCTCGAGCGATAGCCTCACGGGCGGCGTCCAAGCCTGCCGTCGGCAAGTAGCCGTTGTGCTTGGTGGACAAGGCATTGCGCACGACGGCGTCGGTGAGCACTTGGGGCGCCTTGAGGTTGCCAAACACGGTCGGGTCGCCTACATGTACGCCCACGCAGTCAAAGTGAGCAGCGAGTTCAAGGGCGGATTCGCTGCCCGAGACGGACGCCACAGCAGGTGGCTACGCACCAATGGACAATGGGAGGAGGCTCTTTTCCGTGTTGCGCGAGCGCTTGGAGATGTTGTCGACGATCTCGCGGATCGAGTTGGGCCGGAACTGGGTGAACTCGGACGGCATGACGCGCCACAGCTTGTCCTGGCCCGCGTCCAGCTCGGGCGTCGTCGTCGGCGCGCTGCCGCCAGTGTCCACAGCGGAGAAGTTGACCATCGTTGCTTGAGAGTGGGGACTGTACGAGGCTTTGACTCGGAGTGTTGGGGACGATGGAAATCGAAGAGTGAGCGAGCGCTCGGCTCGGTCGCGCGTGTCAAGACGATGGACGCTGCTTCGCTCGGCTGAACTTGTTCCATCCGCTCGCGCATACATCGCTGGTACAGTACAGTATCCACCATTGGTGCCACCAAGGCGCTCCGCTGGTCGGTAATCTCGATGTTGAGACGCGGCTGCGTACACTGCGGCGGCCATCGTGTCAATGACAGATGCCGACGTCACTGGTGCGCATAGATGGGCCGAGCGCTGCTGGTTCAGGATTCCGAGAGACTGTACGTACAGTACAGTACATGTCGCAAGGCGTCCGCGACTTTCAACATAGTACCGCCGTTGCAAATCCCTTGAGCAACCTTCCGCCTCATGAACATTTTTTTTTTCCGGGTAGAGGTCATCACTTGCGCTACCGACTATTCCCGCCTCGTGAGCCCTAGCTCTGCCTGCAGCTGTCAAACCTCCGCGTCCTTGCTGGAGGACGTCGGGGCAGAAATGAAAGTAGCGTCACAAAAGGAGGGGACGCACGAATAACAGTAGCATTATGCTACTAGCATAGCCGGTAACTACTCATTTGAGTTTAATCAGTACTTGAAGTTGATTACCATCAACTGGTCACAGTTGCGTGTAATTGTTCATACCAGCACAATATTATCTAGTCACGTCCTCGGAAACTAATGCACCAATACAAACCCTGGATGCCATCCTCGTCGCCTTGTTTGACGCGAAGCTCATCGCGTGCGATGTGACAATGTTATCCTTCTTCGCACAAGCTCACACCCCAACTGTGACGGAGCTCACACAGCACTTCACCACTTCACGCGAGGAAGCGTGTATGTGGGAAGTACCGTGAGTTTTCTTGAGGGTGCGAAGCCTTGACCCTACCTGATTTCGACAGCAGATTTCGATGGCGAATTCGACAGCCAATTTCGACGGCAAATTCGACAAGCAAATTTTGACAAGCAGATTTCGACAAGCGGATTTCGACAAGAGGGTGTTCGACAGCGGATTTCGACGACGGTGCAGACGACCCGATATCGACAGCCCGATGTTGGAGCCATTGGCGGAAACCCGATATTGGAGCCGTTATCGGGAACCCGATATCGGATCCGTTATCGGGAACCCGATATCGGGTCCGTTATCGGGAACTCGATATCGGGTCCGTTATCGGGGCAATGTCGAGTCAGACGTCGAGGCCAGTGCCGAATGACGTCATAAGTGGGAGCAGCTGCGACAAACCAAGACAGACCAAGAACCAGCGAAGAGCGAGAACATAGCCGAGCCAGCAGATGTGTGTATGGTAGAAGCAACAGGGGAAGGAGAGACCCGTGGGAAGTGGTAGTCAGTCGAGAATCTTCTACATATAGCGCAAGCACCCTTCTTTCGTCTTTCGCTTCTTCGGCTCGCCCAACCCCCGCACGCTCAAGGGAGCGTTTTTTTCTTCACCTTTGGAAGCCCCGTGTCGACGGGCCAGCCACGTTCACTGGGAGTGTTCGCCTCGGCTGCGTTGCAGAGTCCCTTGTTCAAGGGCGAGCCACGGTCACACCGGGTGACCGCTTCGGCTGTTTTCTACGAGGTCGTGGGCGAGGGTCCATCCGCGCCACGACCACCCTCCACGCCATCACCTGCGTCTCAACCGGCACTGCCCACTAAGCCAAGGGCCTTCTCGTGCGTGAGCGGGCCCTGAAAATTGTGGCTCCGCTGCACCACAGATGCCTTAAGTTGCAGACCTTGGGCTGGCGTTCGCGATGGCGGTCGCTACCACCACCCTAAGGCTTGCGCTATTGTGGTGGAGCGAGCCAGAAATTCTGAACCGGTTCGGCGGGATGACGGTCGACGACGAGGCGAACCGGTCTTGGCTGGTACCAACAACGGGGTACGTGCGGCATAGCCCGGGACCATCACTCATAACCGACAGCCAATGACGACTATGATCGACAACGCCAGCTGTCGGCGACTATCATGGGCGACGACGGCCACCGTCGATGACGACTATCGCCGGCGACGACAACGCACAAGCAGGTCCTGTCGGCGACACCCAGCTGTAACGACTATCGTCGGCGGCGACTATGGCTAAGCGACGACTATAGCTAGCGACAACTTTTGCCGACAACACCGGGCAACAATGGTTATCGGCGGCGGCGACTACGGTCAGCGGCAACTATGGTTGGCGACTACTATGACCGGCGGCGATGCTAGTCGGTGACATCCAGCAGTGGCGGCTATAGTCGGCAACGACTACGGTCGGATCGACAGCGACACCTGGTGGTAACGACTATCGTCGACGACGACTATGGTCGGCGACGATGAGAGCGATCGGACGACAGAAGGTGCGACAAGGGGAGACTAGATGAGTGGCCACTAGAGCTTAGGAGTGGATGAGTGGCACGTGGCGAGGTAGGGGTCAGTCGTGAATTTTCTACGAAGTACACAAGTCTTCACCTTCTTTGGTCTTCTCTTCGCGCCTCATCGAGTCAATACACTCAAGGGGAGTGTCAAGGTGTCCCAAAAGGTTTTGGTTACCTGTCATCGCGGACGCGTGACAGCATTGGCATTCGCCCCGCCACCCCGGCCGGGCCAGACCAGCGACCACCAACAAGGGGCGTCGTTACGGTCAAATTTTGTCGTCGCGGAGTGATGATTCCCACCTCGCGACATCCACCCTAGATTCGACCTCTGACGTGCACGTGCACTGCCACCGAGATCATAGCCGGGTCTACGGGTCGGCGGGTACACAACGTGATTATACAGGCTACATCGGAGCAACCTCTCCGTTAGCCGACCTTGGGCGCGTGTGTGTGTGGCGATCAAGTAAATCTGAAACCGCGCTACACCACATTATCTACAGCTTTCTACTCACTCAGCCGCGCCCGACTCCAGCAGGCGTGAGTGGCAGCGCTTCCCGTTTCGACTGCTTGGCTACGCCAATCTTCAAGTCCTCTTCTTCTTGGGGGCCCTTCTCCAGTTCGCGTACTAAGCGCACAGCCCGATTTACGTCTTCATGTTCAAGCCGCTAAACCGCGACACGGCAGACTTTGTGGTTCATGATACCGCGGGCATGGTACTGATTGGAGGCGGCAACTTCGTCAACCACGTGACAATCAGAGCTTCCATCGGGCTCCTCAACGACACGTGTGACATTTTCCAGTGTACGCCTGTTTGCTTTCTCAGCTTCAATGCCTAGTGTGTGTCGTAAAAGGGCGGAAGTCCTCGCTGAAAAGTCTGGACAGACGACTACGGCGACGAATGGGTCGAGATCGTCGCCAGCAGAGAGGACGAGCATGTTGACTGTGCGGAAGATGGTAATGCGGACAGCATCCGGCGTTACGAGCGGCCGGACGAGGAAGATGACCATGGCAACGGGGCGGACGACAAAGGTGGGCGTGAACCGATGAATAGCGCTTCGACGGTGAGTCTAGGCGTGATAGTGAAGGAGGCGAGGAAAGAAAGAGGGCGGCGCTAAACGAGTGGCGTGCCCAGCGACCGAGCTGAGTGACATGGCGGCAGGCGTGTCTGTTGAGGTCGGAGAATTGGAGGTAGATGATTTCTCGGAGGTTTCAGCCGCTACGACGATGAGGAGCGCCTTAAAAACGGCGGCGCAGTCTACAGAACTATGGCTCGTGCCTCCACTTGACCAAATAATGGAAGGGATCCTTCATCGACTGCGCCTCGAATAAGAGTATCAAGAGGCGGAGGGCAGACGGGAACGACAACGCGATACTGTGGAGCTCTAGCGCGACTCTGGCGACTGGTCGGACGTCGTCACGAGCGGGCGAAACCATGGTGAGCGGCGAGAACGAGCGCGAAGCGGGCGAGTGTTGGCGCCCGACACTTCAAAAATCGACAGCCCGAGAGCAAGTTGACGGCGGAGGTGACCATCGAGGGTGAAAAGAACGCGAAACGACCGCGGGACATGACCACCCACGAAGCACGACCGGCAGACGCAGACCGATTCGCTCACGACCGACTTGGACCGCTGCATCGTGTGCGCATTCGAGCTCAAGCGCGAGTAGTGTTACGAGTACGCGAGGAGCGTGCGTCCGTGCCTTTGCGGACGGTTTGGAGCGGACGGGGGTAGCTTATCCTGCCAACTGTGTGGAATTGAATTGTGACCCAGAACGACGAGGAGCGACACGGACAGTCATCTAGCGCAACGAACGACCTGAGGGACGACGCAAGCGCGAACGGAGTGCGTCTGGATGCTTAGATAGGCGTCAGTGATTCAAACGTGATGCGGCGAGGCCGTGTGGCCGGCGCGACGTACGAGCTCATGTGCCGAGCCAATCGGATCGACTGCCACGTGCGGTGTGAGACGGCGCTGCTAGTCTCAGACAGTGGTTGACACCACACGATAGCGAGCAAAAAGGGAGACGTACAGGTTGGTCCCCTGGAACTCCTGGTCGTGGTCAGAAATTGGTCCACGGCCGCTAAACTAGAAGGGATTTCGACGGAGGATTGGTGGGCTAGGCGAATCCTTACAATCGATCCTAATGTGTTGCTTTGCTCCACTGAAGACACACTCTCCGTTGCCACCGACAGCGAGAGGAATCTCGCGGTGACATCCATGTGCACGGTCTCCTTCATCGTTTGGGAATGGACGCGTGTCTACATTATTCCCACCAGGAAATACTGGTCAGCATCTTCTTCAGTACCGCGAGACGCCACCAGCAGCTGCCGACGCGATATATGTGGCCCATTTGAGGCCATGCTGTGCTCGCTGTTGGGCCCCCAAGCGTGGTGGTTCCTCCTCTTCTTCAACAAAGCCACTGGAAGCTATTCAAATCGAGCGCCTATGCAGATGAACTGCTTTATGAGGTAGCTCCAGGGTGTTCTAGACTATTCATCGTGTGCTCAATGCTAAAGTGTCGAATTGTTGGGGCACACTACTCGCCACCGTCGGGGCTCCTGTCACACGAGCACGTACAGCGTAGCACATCATTCGGGGACAATTCTTGCATTCATTTTGAAATCAGCCATAATGAGCCTAAAACAGGGTGTGTACATCCCAAGTCGGATTGATTTTACCTTACGCACGCGTAGATAAATCAGCAAAACACACCTTGTTTCGCTAAATCACAATAGATAAATCAGCCATGCTACAGGCACATTCTCCGCTGTTCAATCGTTTCCAACAGCTCCCACACAAAGCTACGTTGGACGCGAGCCACACTACACTTCACGAGACGCCACGTCGACTCTGAGGAGGCATGCGAGCGCTTCTGCTGCTGCTCGCGGCATGGGGAGCGCTGGGCGCCGACGTGCACGGCGACAAGGGTACGTACGTGAAGCGAGCGCCGCGTGCTCCTGCTCGCCACAGTACTAATGCGCGCGGGCTTCTACAGCGCTTGGCGCTCGTGGTGCCATGGAGGTGGTCGTGGCGCTGGATGCGTCGGAGCCTGGCGTCGAGTACGCACGGAGCAGCAGCGAGTCGGGGCGAGGAGATGGGCGGGGACAGAAAATCAAGCCGCGAGTAGACCCGCAAGTCTGTACGTCGCTCCTCTCACATCCAACAAGGCAGAGTACGAGGCACTGACGGATTGAATGCATGTGCGCCGGTCGGTAGCGAGTCTACTGGCAGACTTTGACCACGACGGACGCGTGGGCACGAGCGAGATCCAGCAGATTAAGGACAACCTGCACCACTTCTTCGACATTGACGCCAGCGGCGCCATCGACCCAGTCGAGATCCAGTCGGTAGGCTGTCGCTACCTGTCCACAGACACAGACGCAGCGCCCACTTGCCGAAGAGAAGCCAGGACGGCGCGCCTCCTAGTGCTAACCTTGGCTCGGCTCCTCTCTTCCTAGTTTGTGAACAGCGACAAGGACGTCGGCGCCGCGTTTGCCAAGCTGGACCGCGACCACGACTCAGTCATTTCGCTCAAGGAGCTGGATGAGCGCTGGGAGTCCGTCGGCGCCGAGATGACGGTCGACGAGGTCGCGGACTGGGTCTCGTACTCGGTGCAGCTGCCTCAGTACGCCGCGCTCGTGCGCCGCCACTCCATCTCGGGCTACACGTTCCCGCTGCTCATGGACAACGACGGCAGCCGGCTCGAGGAGATCGGCGTGCGCAGCGAGCTGCACCGCCGGCAGCTGTCCATGTTCCTTAAGATGAAGTACTTGGGCATGGGCAGGAAGCCCGCCAAGGTGGCCTCGATCGCGTGCGACACCGAGTCGGTCGCCGTCGACGCGCCCGCCGACGCCTCGGGGGACATCAAGACGCCGCAGTCGGCCAGCGAGCGCCAGAACGTCTTCCTGCATGTGACCTGGGTGCCCGTGGATGACAGCGCGCAGCAGTTCCAGCTCCAGCGCCGACTGCCGGGCGAGTCCGCGTGGACGCTCGTGTACTCGGGCCCGGACCCCGAGTACATGGACGTGATCGAGTCGCGCCGGCAGCGGCTCCACGTCGCCTACCGCCTCGCGACCTGGAACTCGTACGGCCGCAGCGCTCACGTCTTTGTGCGCTGCGAAGTCGCGCCAGCCGCGTCGGACCCATTGCCAGCATTGCCGCTGCCCGGGTCGAGCCGCAGCATCATCCAGTTGAGCGACAAGAGCGAGAGCGAGGTGCTCGAGGAGGATGCGGGTGCTTCGGCAAAGACAACCGCCAACGCGCTGGGCTTGATGGGCTGGCTCAAGGCGTACCTGTGGTGGCTGGACGAGGCGATCGTGCTGGCGCTCTTCATCGCGCTCCCGATCCGTGGGTTCATCTACGGCGACGCCGACTACGTGCTGCGTCTCATGCGACGGCTGCCGCCCAACGCGCCGACGCGCGTGCTCGTGGAAGCCAATCCTGCGTCGACCACGATCGAGTCGGCGGCCGCCAAGGTCTCGTGGGAGAAGCCGCTGGACAACGGCGTGCCCATCGTGTGCTACTGCGTGCGCTGGACGCGGCTCAAGACGGACGAGGTCAAGTGGGTCAAGCTGCTCACGCTGCCGCTGCCGACGGCCGTGACGATCGACAAGCTGCAGAACGGAGAGACGTTCCATTTCACGGTGGAGGCCACGAACGCCTTCGGACTCGTCACGTGCTCGAGCCGCTCGACGTACATGGTGCCGCTGCCGGAGCTCAAGGGCAAGCTGGCGTCGCGCAGCAGCGGGCGATCCAACGGCCGCATCCTGCACCACCAGTGCTACATCTGCCACGACCCGCACCACCGCAAGAAACTGCCGTTCACGGCCACGCTCGACCGCAAGATCCTGCACTTCTGCTGCCTCTGCGACCGCGAGTTCTGCCACTACCACAAGGGCGAGGTGTACCACACCAAGGCACTCAGCTGCCCCGCCGTCGACGGTCGCTGCATATGCGCGAGCTGCAAGGACATGCGGCTGCAGCGCGCCGAGACGTACTAGCGACGCCGACAGCCGGCGGGCGGGAGCTACGTGCGCGTAACTCGTAGGGGAGTCGGGAGTTTGGGAGTGTAGTAACTGAAGGAGGACAAGTGAAGACGGCTATTTTATCAAGTCAAGACTGAAGAGAACGCAATGAGGGGGACCGAAGAAGGGAGCGGGTGACAGTACGACATGTTCTTGTGCGTGTGAGGGGGGAAGAAGGCGCTACAGGACCGCAGAGCGCGTGTGTTTGCTCTTCTTGGGCCGGAGCGGCTCGGGCACCTCGTCGTAGGGCGACCAGTAGGGCTGCGGTGCGCGGTTGAGCGGCTCGCCGTTGGCTGCGGCCTTCTGCGCCTCCTTGGTGTACTTGAAGGCGGTCCTGGTCGGCGGCGGCGACGGTGGCTTGAAAAGCTTGGACTGGTCGCTCCCGCTGGGCGTGTACGGCCGGCTGATGGTCGGCAGGGACGTCTGGCGAGAGCCCAAGGCGCTAGAGCTCGACCGCGGGCGGTCCTTGGCCGAGCGCGTGGGCGACGGGGAGCGCGAGGAGGAGCCGCCCATGACGCGCTCGATCGTCCGCGAGGCCTGGGTCCACTTCTTGGTGACCTTGACGTTCTCCATGGTGCGCACGATCAGGTCGCGCTGGATCTTGGTCTGGATGGCCATGTGCTTGCGGCGGCGCACGAGCTCCTCCTTCTCGCTCAGCAGGATCTGTGTGCGCTGCTCGCTCTCCTGCAGCTTGCGCATCGTCTCGAGCCGCTTGTACTCCTGCACGCGCTTCATACGCTCAACCTTGTCGAGCTTGAGCTGCGTCTGCAGGCGGCGGTACTCCTTCTTGAGCTCCAGCTGCTGCTGCTGCGTCGCCTGCGCCTTGGAGATGCTCTGCTGCACCTCGATCTGCCTCGCCACAATGTCCTGCTTGCGGCGCTCCTCCTCCCGCCGCGCGTCCTCGAGCACCAGCGCACGTTTGCGCTCGAGCGCCTGCTGTTCCTGGGTCGACAGTTCCCTCGCGCGCCGCAGCTCCTCCTCGTGCTGCAGCCGCAGCCGCTCGCTTGCCTCTTGCTTGCGCCGGATCTCGCGCTTGCGCTCGAGCTCCACCTTGCGCGCCTGCTGCAGGTTCTTGCGTATCCTCTGGCTCACGACGCGCCGGCGCTCGTCCATCTGCTTGGCGCGCTCGAGTCGCTGCGCCTCGATCATCTCGTTGCGCGCGCGCTCGGCGAGCTCGAGCTCCTTGAGCCGCTCCTCGACCTGCTGCTGCTGCTGCTGCAGCGCCTGCTCGGCCAGCGCGCGGTGCTCCTCCGCCTTGGCCTTGCGCTCCTCCTCGCTCTGCCGGGCCTGCAGGCGCCGCAGGCGCTCCTGCTTGGCCTTGTCCTCCGCGAGCTGGCGGTCTCGCTGTGCCATCTCGGCGGCCACGAGCTTGCGGCGCTCGTCCTCGGCGTCCAGCTGCGCCTTCTTGGCCATCTCGCGCTGCCGCTTCTCCTCGGCCATCTCCTGCGCGAAGCGCACGCGCTCGCGCTCGCGCTGCTCGTGCTGCCGCCGCTCACGCTCCACCTTGGCGGCCGCCTCCTCCTGGATCTTGCTCATCTTGATCTCGAACTCGAGCATCTGCTCCAGCTCGCGCTCCTGCCGCTGCTTGACCTTCTCCAGCCGCTTGCGCTCGATCTCCACCAGCGCCGACTTGCTCGGACTCGCTCGGTCGGGAGACACAGAGGCGGATACCGGTCCGGAAGTGCTCTTCTTCTTTTCCTTCTTTGTGTCGTGCGTGCTGCTCCGCTGCGGCGAGCGGGACTCCGCGCCAGCCCCGTCCGCCCCCGCGTCGATCGCCGCCAAGATCTTCTTCTTCTCGGCTCGCACCGCCTTCATCTCCTCGTGACGACGCATCGAGTACGCCTCGTGCCGCATGCGCTGCACCGCGGCGCTCGAGGCCTCGCCGTCGTAGAACGACTCGAGGTCCCGGATCTTGAGCGTCTCGGGGTTCACGCCGCAGCGCAGACACGCCTCGGCCGACCGCGGGGTCAGCACGATGCGCTCCGCCGGCGGGTTGAGCCCCGAGGAGCGCACGCTGCTGATGGTCGCGAACACCTCCTCGACCGTCTGCGCGCGCGGGCCTTTGCGCTTTCGGATCTTCCTTGGCGCGTCCGAGGGCTGCTTGCTGGGCGAGGACATGGGCAAGGCCGATGCGGCCGGCGGGTCTGCGACCGCGCTGGGACGTATATCGTGGCCGCCAGCACGTCCGCTGCTGCTCTCTGTGCGCATGCTGTCGATGTCGAGATGGAGGTCTTTGGAAGAGACGGAATCCATTATGGCCTCTCCATCAGGTGTCGCCTCCATGGTATACAGGACGCGCCAGGAGCGGAGGAGCCGCTCGCGTGGTGACTAATACAGGGATGAGGGCGAGCCACCGTCGCGCAGGGCACGAGGAACGGAGACCGGGATATATGCGGCCAGGACCATGCGTTAGGGATGGAATCGCCTAAGATAGCGCCGGCTTCCAGAATTGACTGCTGTGAGGAAGCGTTTCTTGTTGCTATAAATACAGCCCGACAAGTTGAAGTGATCATCACTCTGACCATCACTTTCAAGCAACTTCAACTATTGAGTAAAAAGTGTTCCATCGAGGTTTTTACCTTTTTCGTAAAAAAACCTCTGTCTTCGTAAAAAAACCTGTCTTCCCCTCCATTCCCCGCGCTCTTTCCCCCTTCATTTCCTCTGCGAAAGCAAGCAAACGGAAAGCACCTCACCAGCGCACCCGCTCTTCCGCCCAAAGCACCCCGCGCGTGAGGTTTTACTGGGAGCCTTGCTCGCTCGGCACCCGGAGCAAACAAGACAAGGGTGTAGCCATTCCCTCCCCCAGTGTCGCGTCCACGTAACCCCGTAACCCACCCATGAGTGGCCTCAGCCCAAGCGCAGGCTTGGGTGGCATGCTGCCGCTCGGCCATGACGTCGGCGTGGGCGTCCCAGAGCACGGGCCGGGCACTCCGGAGCACGGCGCTGGAGCCGGAGCCGGAGCCGGAGCCGGAGCCGGCGCTGGAGCTGGTGCTGGAGCCGGAGCCGGAGCTGGCGCTGGCGCTGGCGCGGCAGTGGCGGCCACCAAGAAGAAGAAGCCAGGGCGCAGTCCGAGCCAGATCTGGATGCTGCTGACGGACGAGCCCAACCCGCAGCGCAAGAACGCGGCGGCGTGCAAGCACTGCAAGCAGCAGGTGCTGTACTACAAGAAGTCGGAGCAGGCCATCCGCCACTTGAAGAAGTGCAGCGTCTTCCAGAGCAACCAGCACCAGTACGCCTTCATCTCGCAGTTCCAGGACATCTTGCCGCTCTACAACCAGAAGATCAGCGCCAAGGGACCGGTCAAAAAGCGCCAGAAGACCACCGCCGCCGCTGCGGGGGCAGCTTCCAGCGCCGGCGGCGGTGGGTCTGACGCCGTCAGCGCTGGACTGAGCGCCGGAATGGCCGGCAGCGCGCTGGACCAGGCGGCGGCGCAGCACGCGCAGGCCATGAACCAGCTGGCCATGCAGCAGGGCGCGCTGCCGGACGGGATCATGGACCCGACGGCCATGGCGGCGGCGCTCAAGAGCGAGGAGGTCAAGGACAAGGCGCTGGCGAGGGAGCGGCGCGGCAAGGGCGGCGGCGGCGGCGGCGCGCTGTCCAAGCTGCAGCACGAGCGCATGGAGGAGGCGCTGGCCATGCACGCGTACGTGACGGGCATGGCGTTCGAGGCGGTCGAGGACGCGCACCTGCAGCGCGCGCTGACGATCCTGCGGCCGAGCGTCAAGCTGCCTGACAAGAAGCGGCTCGAGGGCGAGCTGCTGCAGCGATGCTACGACAAGATGCACAAGCAGGTGTGGGGCTTTCTGATGGCGGCGAGCAGCAGCCCGACGCGCGTGTGCCTCAAGCGCGACGCGTGGTCCAACATGAACCTGTACAACACGAGCGACCCGGAGGACGTGTACGTGACGTACATGGCCGTCAACAGCGAGAAGCGCTTCTTCCTCGAGTCGGAGAAGGTCTCGGGCGACGCGCAGTACAACTCGATCGTGATCGCGCAGGACATTAAGCGCGTCATGGCGCCCATCGTCGGCAACGTCAGCGGCGTCGTCACGGGCAGCACCGAGTACCACTCGCGCGCGTGGGAGATGCTCAAGGCCGAGTACCCGACCAAGTTTTTCTACGGCTGCATCTCGCACGCGCTGCACCTGGCCATCATGGACATCTTCGGGCCCGAGCGATCGATCGAGCACGACCCGCGCCGCCTGACGCCGCAGCTGCCCATGGACTTCCCCTTCCAGGACCTCGTCGACTTCACCAACAGCTGCACGCTGCTGCTCTCCTTCTTCACGAGCTACCAGTACCCGTCCAAGGCCAAGGTCTTTGACGCGCAGCTGCTGCACACCATGAAGAGCTTCGGGAGCGCGTCGCCGACCATGGCCTGGGGCTCGCTCGGCGCGCGCTTCCGCGTGCTGTCGCAGGCCGAGGACGTGATCCAGCAGATTGTGAGCGAGCCCGAGTTCCTGTCACAGGCGCCGGCCAATCAGCGCGCGACGCGGCAGGCCATCAAGGACTTTGTGCAGAGCCTCAACTGGAAGCTGACGCTTGACAAGGCCATCACGATCCTGACGCCCATCGAGCTCATCCTGTACAAGTTCCAGGACGACCGCGCGCCCATCTCGGAGGTCTACTTCGAGTCCAAGCACCTGCTGACGGACTTTGACGCCGTCTTCGGGCTCTCGACCGTCGAGCTCGAGTACATCAAGAAGGTCGTGACGGAGCGTTGGCAGTACGTGCTGAGCGAGGCGCACGGACTCGCCTTCCTGCTCGACCCGCGGTACCTCGGCAAGTCCATGACGCGCGAGTACCGCGAGCAGATCGAGGAGCTCATCTTCAACTTCCCCGAGACGGACGCCGACATGGGCGTCAACGAGGAGCGCAAGCGCGCCATCTCGACCGAGTACTTGGACTACGTCATCTACGCCAAGAACCAGCGCGCCAACCGCACCTTCAAGTGGGAGATGCTCGAGAAGGGCACGCGCTCGCCGCTGCAGTTCTGGATGGCCGAGGCGGACGACTGGCCGCATCTCAAGGCGCTCGCGCTCACGCTCTTCTCGCTCGCGCCTTCCAGTGTCGCAAGTGAGAAGACGCTCTGCAAGTCCACGCTGCTGCAGGCGAGCCGCCGCAACAAGCTCGGCTTCGACGACATGCGCCGCCTCGCCTTCGTCTGCATCAACGACTCGCAGTTTGCCGCGGGCGCGCGCACCGGCAGCGACATCGCGCCCAACGCGCTGCCTGACTTCTCCATGCCCAACAGCGACACGGCGCTCTCGCCCGACGGCATGATGATGTGGATGATCTAGCGACTGCCGCCTCGAAGTGAGGCGGGTCGTGGTGGAGTTAAACAAGCCTGTGGTGCGTGCGTGTGTGTGGTGGTGACATCTCGACTCGGCTTTCGCGCCACGTCCCAGACCAGTGACAGTGCGGCGACGTCGTTTCTCTCTCTCGATCTCTCTCTCGACAGATTTCGGACGAAGAAAGAACCCTCCCTCCCTCCCCCCCCAGACAAGTAGCGACCCAAGCGAGAGGAGACACGATGCATCAGGGGCTTCGACGCGCCTTGTGGGTCGCGGGCGTCGCCCTGACCGCCGCCCTGGCCGCCGCAATGCTGCGTGACCTCTCCCTCCACTCGTTCTCGGGCCACGAGGTGTCTCGGCCGCCGGCCACGAACCGCTCGCGCTGCGCCGCGGTCGACTTTGAGGCGAGCCAGGCGTCGGTCGCGGCCGTGAACCGCGCGATCGACCACGCGCAGCACTTCCAGCTGTGCGAGCGCGTGCTCTCGAGCGTGGACCCACTCGAGGTCGAGCGGCAGGCGCTCAAGCCGCTGGTGCTGACGGTGCTTGGCGCGACGATCGACCTCTCCCCGACCATCCGCCGCCTGCGCCTCAGCGGGCTCAAGACGCTCGTTCCGCTGCACGTGAACGTGACGTCTCCGGCTACGCTGCAGGTCGGCTGGCGCTCCACGGGCGTCGTGGCCGTCGAGGCGACGCTGGACGCGGCCGTTGCCCAGCGAGACAAGCGCTGGTGGCAGCCGTGCTGGGTCAGTCCGTGGCACCCGAGCAGCTGCCCGCCGCGCTCGACACGCGTGGAGCTCCTGGTGGCGGTCGCTAACGCCAGCGGTGTGTCCGAGGTGCGCGTCGACATGTTGCAGTGCCTCCCGGGAGGTGCCAGCGACGGATGCCAGGACCTGTCGGCGATGGACTTGGTGGCGGCGGTCGTGCGTGGGCGTCCCCGCGAGCTCCTGCTGCGCGTGTTCAACCGGATCGACCGCCTCGCGATGCTCGACTTCGCGCTCGAGCTCGGGAGCGTCGAGCACCTGCGCGTTCACTTCTCGGGCGCGAGCGACTGGGTGAACACGCTGGTCGACCGAGCGGCTGGCGTTCTGGAGCGCCGACTGAACCGCAAGGGCGCCGTGTACCGCGCCGTGCTCGACGGGGTCCGCGATGGGCTCGTGGCGACCGCCAACCACGCGGTCGGCCGGTGGATCTCGCCGCTCTTCCACGGCTCGTGCCTGGACGAGGTCGAGGACGTGGCCACTGTCTTTGACGCTGCGTGACGGGGATGGAGGCGAGGCAAGGGTCGAGATACTGTGACGCTGGGGTGTGGACGAGTGGTGGAATGCTGCTGCCTATGAGTTGTGGAGCTTCGTGAGACGAATGAAGGGGTGTCGTTGGCCATGGTGTTTGAGGGACGCGTGCATTGGATATTGAGTGTGTGGTGGGGGGGGGGCTGAAGACACAATTGACAGGTTGAAGTGGATGCGTAATCGTGCTTGATTACGTTTGATATACTCATGGAGTTGAAGAGCCAAGCAGTCTCGCAAACAATGCACGCCCTTCACTGAGGCGGTCGGTGGGTGCGGATTGAATTCCTCGAGCACATTGAGCACTCTGCACTGCGTATGCTCAGTTCATGCGCGTGCAGTCAGTACGTATCCGTGGTTGTTGTCGAATGATCAGTGTTTGAAGTTTGGCGCATCAAACACGAATTTGTGTAACACACACTAAATGCAGTGCTGTAGTCCAAAGTAGTATGTACCGGTACCGTACAAGCCTCTCAAATTGTCTCAGACTAGACTATTCAGATGTACAAAATCATTCATTTATAGATTAATAAATAAATGAATTTTCAAATTTTACAAAACTATATTTAAAAGAGTATTAATATAAAAGATACAATTTTAAGAGGTTGGTCTGTTCAACCTGTCCGAGCTCAACACTCGCACAAAACGAGCAGCTCACTTTGCGACTTCCGCGGCTCCCCCCCAAGCACCCACCCAAGCTCCCCCCTCCCATCGAGACGAGACCATGAGTTCCTCCACGCCCGCGCCCGTGCGCTGGGGCTTCCTCGGCTGCGGCCGCATCGCGCACGACTTTGCGACGGCCATGGCGCCGCTGGTCTCGGAGCGCAAGACGGCGGTGCTGCAGGCTTGCGCGGCGCGGTCGCTGTCGAGCGCACAGCAGTTCGCGACGGCACACGGCGTGGCCGCGGCCTACGGCTCGTACGAGGAGCTGTGCGCCGACCCCGAGGTCGACGCCGTGTACGTGGGCACGCTGCACACTTCGCACGCGGCGCACGCGCAACTGGCGCTCGCGCACGGCAAGCACGTGCTCGTGGAGAAGCCCATGGCCATGAACGCGCGCGAGGCGGCGGCCACGGTGGCGCTCGCGCGCGAGAAGGGGCTCTTCTTCCTCGAGGGCATGTGGACGCGCTTCTTCCCGGCCGTGCGCCACGTGCGCGCGCTGCTCGAGCAGAACGCCATCGGCGACGTGCAGAGCGTGAGCGCCGACATGGGCTTCCCGTTCGACGCGGGCAACGACCGCGTGTGGAAGCGCGCCATGGGCGGCGGCGCGCTGCTGGACATCGGCATCTACCCGCTGGCCTTCGTGACGCTGGCGCTCGGGCACGCGCCCGCCAAGGTGACGGCCGTGGGCAAGCTGTCGGACGACGAGAAGGTGGACGTGCTGGCCAACCTGACGCTCGACTTCGGCGGCGCCAAGTTCGCCACTGTCCAGTACTCCATGTACACGCAGATGCGCGAGACGGTGCAGATCCTCGGCACCAAGGGCTCGATCGTCGTCGACTCGCCCGCGCACACGCCTTCGCGCGTCGTGCTCACCAAGTACACGGACAAGGGCCCGGAGGAGAGCGTCTCGCTCTTCCCGCTGCCCGAGGTCGCGCCCGGCGTCTCGTACGTGCATGGTGGCTCGCAGGGCTTTATCTACGAAGCCGAGGCGGTGACAGACGCCATCCGGAACAAGCAGACGGAGCTGCCGGACTACCCGGCGGACGAGTCGCTCGGCATCCAGAAGATCATGGACGACGTCCGCGCGCAGCTTGGCGTCGTCTACGACGCCGACAGCGCGTGAGTCCAGTCCATCAACCCTTAACAACTCTCTCAGTGAAGGCGCTTGTTTAAACGGTACGAGGGATGGATACTATCCGTGTGTGTCGTCGCCAAGTAGATTCACGATCACCATTGCGGGTCTGAACCAATACACCAATGCACCAATGCAGCTCGCTTCCCCTTCCCTACCTCCATCGCCACTTCCTCCACAATCACTTGTCGTCGGCGTCGTACTTGACGCCGAGCTGCTCGCGGATGGCGTCCGTGATACGCATGGTGGCGATCGACTCCTCGAGCGGGAAGTCGCGCAGCTCGAGGTCTCCGCGTCGGATCGCCCGCGTGACGGCCTCGGCCTCGTACAAGAAGCCCTCCGAGCCTGGGTACACGAAGCTCGCGCGTGCTGGCGGCTCGGGCTTGGCGAATGTCGTGGTCTCGGTCGTCGGGTCCGTCGGCGCCAGCTCCAGTCTGTCTAGATCGCCGGCGCGGCCGTGGGGATACGTCAGCACCGACACCTGCTCCGCCATGTGCGCCGGCGGGTGGACCTCGATCCGGCCCTTGCTGCCACAGATGCTGACGGCGTCCGGTAGTTTGCCCATGATCGAGTACTGGAAGGTGCCAAACGAGGGCGGAGCGCCTCCGTGACTGGCGTACTCGAGCGTCACGGAGCCGTACACGTCCACCTGTTCGTCCTCGGAGAGCTTCCCGACGGCGCTGATGCGGCTCGGCGCAGTGCCCAGCGCCAAGGTGACCATGGCGAGCGGGTACACTCCGACGTCCATGAGTCCTCCGCCGCCAAGCGCCCGCTCCCACAAGCGCGCGTTGTCGCGGCTGAACTCGTAGCCAATGTCCGCTTGGACGTGGTGGACGTCGCCGATGACTCGCTCTTCAAGCAGCTTGCGCACGTGGCGGACGGCGGGGCGGCACCGCGACCACATCCCTTCGTTCATTGACATAGCAGAAGGCGACCGTTGTCCGTGGTCCGTGTCAGCTGCTGCAACAAGTGAGAGATTGCAGCCACAGTCTCGCTAGCAAGCCGACCGACCTTCAGCAAGGAAGAGCCGCTTGTCCCGTGCGAGCTGGACGAGCTGCTCCGCCTCGCGCGTGTTCACGGCCATGGGCTTCTCCACGAGCACGTGCTTGCCGTGCGAGAGCGCCAGCGCCGCGTGCTCCGCGTGCTGCGGGTGCAGCGTCGCCACGTACACGACGTCGACGCGCGGGTCCGTGCACAGCTCCTCGTACGACCCGTACGCTTGCTCGACGCCTGCCCACACGAGGAGAGTCTCAGCGGCGCAACCTAGGGACCAAACGAATGAACGGCCTAGAGACTCGCGATGGTGCTGCGCAAACTCCTGCGCGCGCTCGAGCGAACGCGCGGCGCAGGCGTGGAAGCGCGCGTGCTGCGGACTGAGAGGGGAGATCGCCTGTATGAAGTCGCGCGCGATGTGGCCGCAACCGAGGAAGCCCCAGCCAAGCCAAGGTTGAGCGCGTGCTTGGACCCCCGGGGTTGCGCTGCTCTCGCCCATGGGTCTCGAGCGCAAAGTGGCAGTTCCAGTGCGAGTTGTGGACTGTCCGTCGGTTTGGCGCCGTGGCAATGCGATCGCACCGTTGGAGGCGACGGTAGCAGCGCATTGAGACACGCTGCGTACTGTACTTGGATTTCGCGAACAGCTACGTAAATTTACTGTACTGGGACTTCAAGTTGAAGATGCCTTCAACTTCAACATGGGCCAGAACTAGCCGGACACGTGTGGATATGGGCAGAGTTTCTCCATGGGCCACCATCTATTGTAGTTGCTCGCGAATGAATCGCTTCGACGGCGGGAGCGCCACGGCGTCATCACCCGACATATACTTGGAAAGGGGGTCAGGACGTCGTAGACTGTGAGGCCGACTGTCGTCCCAGTGCGTGAGGAGGGTAAAGAGCTTCGACGGGCTGCACATACAAAACTCACATATAGCTTGTGTCCACCGTGTATGCGATTTCATAGTTTCCAAATTATACGTATTTTGGACAGTCATATACATTCATATGTGTATACTGATGTATACTATATGGAGCTGGTCGCGCGTCCATCCAGTCCCCGACCCGACCACGGACGACATCCACAGACGCTGACGATGGCGACGGCGACGGCGACGGCGCCTGCTTCCGCGCCGACGGCGCTGCCGCTGGTGGGCAAGAAGATGATGAGCAAGCTGGGCGCGATGCCGAACGAGAGCGCGGCGGCGGGCGTGTCGGCGTTCGCGCGCAAGCAGATGGAGAAGATGGGCTGGTCGGCGGGCAAGGGCCTGGGCAAGCAGGAGCAGGGCATGGTGACGCACATCAAGGCCAAGAAACGCGAGGAGCTGGCGGGCGTCGGGTCGGAGAAGCAGGGCGCGGAGGAGCAGAAGAACCAGTGGTGGTACAACGTGTACGACAAGCTGGCCGACAAGATCCAGATCGCGGCCGACTCGGACACCGACGTGGACGCGGACGCGGACGCCAAGAAGACGAAGAAGAAGAAGAAGAAGAAGAGCAGCAAGAGCGACCGCAAGCGCAAGCGCTCGGGGGACGACGCCGGCAAGTTCCGCGTGCCGACCGACGAGGAGCTGTTCGCGGCCACGGGCGGCAAGCTCTTCGGCCGCCGCGCGTACGGCTCGTGCCAGGGCAAGCTCAAGCGCGACGCGCTGCACGTGGCGGGCCGTCTCAAGCCGTCGGCGGCCGAGGACGCGGCTCCTGCGGACAGCACGAGCGTCGAGAGCGCCGAGAGTGAGGACGGCGCGGCCAAGAAGGCGAGGAAGAGCAAGAAGGACAAGAGGAAGAAGAAGAAGGACAAGAAGGAGACGACGGAAGAGGAGGAGCAGAGCGGTGGAAAGACGGTCGAGAGCGACGCATAAACCTCGCGGCCGTGGGTGGGCAGTGAGTGGGCTTACACCCTCGGCGCCCTCGTGAATTCAAGTAGTATATATGCGCGTTCCCATCCGGGCAGCTCAAGGTCCCGTTGCCTACGCACGCCCTTCAGTCGGAGGCGCCGCGCCGACCCAATAACTGCGCGCCGATCCTCGTGCCGTCGCTCAGCGCCGCGTCCTCGGCGGGCCGGCGCTTGGCTGTGTCGATGCCCTGGAGCACCAGCTCTCTGGTGGGGCGGGAGGGCCGTAGACATACAGCGAGGTCCGTCAGCCCGGTGGGTCGGCCGCTACCATACAAACCCTACCACCGCTCCATGCGCGAGCGCATCGGCTGTACCTGAGCTCCGCGGCCTCGTACTCCATCCTCGCGAGGTAGAAGTTGCCGCCGAGCGTGATCTACAAGCAACGAGCACCATAACCACCACCCGGCGGCCGTCAGTCCGTCACTTCCCTAGGCACTCGCCCATGAAGACACGCCCTTGGCCTCCATGCTCCATGGTCCATGGTTCATGCGGCAGGTGGTAGAACCAGAACCAGTGCAAGCGACGCACAAAGTCGCCGACGTGGACGTAGGCGAGCACGAGCGCCTCCTTGAGCGCGAGCGAGCTCGCCGTCAGCTCCTGCAGCATGGCCGTCTCGGTCGCGACCACGGCCGAGGACCTGGGCGCCGAGCCCGCGGCGGCGGCGGCGCGCACGAGGCTCAGGAGCTCCTCGCGCTCGCGCACGAGCGTCGCGCCCAGCTCCCAGAGCGCCACGGCGTCCGCGAGCCGCGCCGAGCCCGCCAGCGTCGAGTACTTGATGGCCAGGTCCAGCCGCTCCTCCGCGGGCATCTGCAGCTCGCGCCAGACGGCCTCGAACCGCGCGCTGAGCGCTGGCGGCATCGCGACGGGGTCCAGCGGCGGCCCGGGCGCAGGGTTCTCCGCCCCGCCACTCCCACCACCGGCGGCTCCTCCTCCTCCTGTCTCAGTAGCTTGAGCTGGTCCTTCGCTGTCCGGGTCGTGGCGGTGCCAGAGCTCCATGAGCCGCACCTCGAGCGCCGAGAAGGTCGTGAGCTTGTTGACCATCTCGTTGCGCTGCAGGACGCTGGCCGCCTCGCTCTTGACGCTCAGCGCGATCGCGCCCCGCCGGTGGCTCATGCGCGCCGCGCCCTTGGAGGCCGCGCGCCATTTGGACCCGGACGCGCGCGCGTCGACGGCCGCCGCGCGCTGGCGCAGCAGCGGCGGGATCTGGACCGCCGCGTCCGTCGGCACGACCTGCTGGCTGTCGTCGGCGGCGTCGTCGAGGAACAGGGACGCCGAGTTGAGCGACGAGCGGAAGGCCAGGTCCACGAGGAAGGACACGTCCAGGTTGCGGTGCAGCGTCGCGCGGAACGCCCGGTACGCGTCGTGCGCGTGGTCGAACAGCTGCCGCACCTCGGCGAGCATGGCGGCCTCGCTCGTCGCCGCGGCCAGCACGTGCTGGTGGAACACGTCGCTCGGCGGGGGCACAGGCCGCTCGCGCGCCACCGAGAGCGACGCGAGTACGAACGACACGGGCGGGCGCTCCAGCGGCACCGACCGGCGCACGTAGCACTCCCAGCCGAGTGCCGACGGCCCTACACTCTCGCTCGCAGCGCTGCCTTCCGTCGTGATGCAATGGCTGTGGCTGTCGCTGCTGCTGCTGCTGACGCGGATCGGGTCGAACGACGTCTCGAGCGAGAAGGCGTCCACGTGCACGTGTCGGTGCCGCTCGAGCGCGTCCAGGATCTCCTTGGGGATCGGGTACTCGTCCAGGATGCGCTTCGTCGGGGGCAGCGCGCCCAGCCGCGTCGACATGATGTAGCGCACGCGCTCCGTCGGGCGCGACTCCCGACGCGGAACGGGCCACGCGCTCGCGTCCTCAAACACGGCGCTGTCCGCCACGGCGCGGCGCCAGAACCCCGTCACCTCGTTGCTGTCGACGCTGCAGGCGCCGCCCTCGCGTCGCCGCTCGGCCTCGTTCTCCGCCGCGCGCTTCTCGGCGTCCTCGGCGAGCGCCTCGCTGAGCGTGCGCGGGTCACGCGGCGGGAAGCGCACGCACAGCAGCGACGACGACTCGGACAGACGCGCGGCCTCGGCCGTGTCTTCGGTCGCGAAGACCGAGTCGTGGTCGATCTCGTGCTCAGACTCGTCTTGAGCCGCAGTCGAGATCGCCTTGGCGCCGGCCCTGCCGCTCTGGCCTCGGGCTCCGGCCCCCTTCCGGTGCGGAGACGCCGACGCCCGGCCCATGGCCGCCACGGCCACACTCCCGCGGCGCCAAGCGCGAGCGGCGGCCATGTCCGCGCCGGCTTCGCTGTCCAAGGCGGCGGCTCCCCGTACGGGTGTGTCGCGCGCTCGGTTCGCCTGCTCCGCCATCAGCTGCGCCGTCTCCATCGCCGCCCTTGTCTGTCAGTGGATCACGCACAGTACAAGCCGTCAGCTCGAGCGACTGACTGACGACGTTCCGACGCAAGGAGCGCCGCTCGTGGCTCGTACATTGGCGACGACGCGCTCGAGGTTGACTGCGCGCTTGGCCTCGACCATGAGGCGGCTCTCGAGCAAGGCGCGAGCAGCTCGCGGCGACAGCACGCCCTCGGCCTCGCGCACGCGCTGCTGCCGCTTCAAGCGCGCCAGGATGCGCGAGAGCTCGGCCGTCACGTGGGCGCTCACGTGCGCTGCCAGTTGCCTGCGATGACATCACAGGACGGTGGGAACGCGCCTGAGAGGAGGAAGAGGGCGAGGGCGATCGCAGTCAGTGGGCAAGTCGACGCGGAGCCACGTACGCATTCATCTCGTCCGAGAGCGACTCATCGTGCGCCACAAACTGCATCCACGGCGCCACGGACGGTATCTGAGCACCGACAGAGCGAGTTAGTAGCGAGGACAGAGCGGTAGACCTCTTACGTCCCGTGGACGTACTCGTTGGAGCTCTGCGCCGAGTGCTTCGCTGCCGTTGTGAGGTGCAGGAGCAGCTGGTGCCGTCTGCGGACTCGGCACCGCCGCCGAGTCGATTCTCTCCAGCTCTAGCACCATCGCATGCGGCCGTCTTCGCGCCATGGAGTCACTCACGACGATCCGACGCCAACGACACGTCCAAGCGCAGTCTTAACAGCGGGCAGCCTTTTGCCTCACGACGCTTCACGCTGCCGCTAAAACTATCTACGCGACGGGCACAGATCATCGCCAGTGCTCCTTGTCGCTCATCACTCCTTGTGCTGCTTCTGCTGGTCGTCAGGCGGTGGACCAGCAGCGCGTGAGCCGCGCAGGAGCGCAATCTGGTCCCGCAGCTCGTGCCGCTCCTTGACAAACAGCGCGAGCGCCACGACCGCCAGACATGTGACTCCGACTGCTACATGAAGGGCGTGGCGCGTCCACGACTCGCTCCAGCGGAAGGCATCGTGCTCGTCACTCCCAGTCAGTAGCAGGCGCTTCGACGTCGCCGTCACGAGGAACGACGCCGCGAACGCCGCGACGACGGAGCGGTCCGGCAGCGACGCAATCAGGAACGTCCACGCACCAGCCTTGTCTCCCCCGGCGGCGCTCGGGAACTGCTTGGCGAGGAAGCCGAGGCAGTACGCGATGCGGCACGCCATGTTGACGCAGTTGGCGAGGATGATGCCGACGGTCCCAAGTGCAAGCACCTGCATGAACGCGAGCGCGCTGAGCGCGTAGACGACGAAGAAGGCGCCCATGAGCTTGTTGAGCCGCATGAGCTGCTTCTCGTCGCCCACCGCGTGCACCACGGCCTCGCAGACGCCGTTGATCCCCAAGAAGTGGATGTAGACGCAGTAGGCCGCCAGCGCGTCACCCACGCCCATGCGCGCCTTGTCGGCGCCGTAGAGCAGCAGCACGAGCGTCGGCGCGTAGCTCGCGCCAAAGCACGAGAACGTGAGCCCCACGAGGTGCATGAGCTTGAGAAGCAGCATCAGCAGGCCGCGGGCGTTGCGCGCGCTCTCGGCTCGAGCTCGCGCCTCGGTCGCCGCCGACGTCGACAGCTTGCTGAAGATGGTCTTGGTGGCCTCTTCGACCGGCAAGAAGACCATGCGCGGCACGAGCGACCCGAGGTGGAACACGATGCCGTACACGCCCATGTTCTGGAAGGTGGCGAAGACCGAGAGCACCCACTTGTCGCCCTCCGTGAGCAGGTACTTGACGCCGCTCTGCACGCTCAAGGGCACGAGCAGCACGAGCAGCTCGCTCCGGAACCAGCCGTCCGCCTCCTTCTCCTTCCCTTTCGCTACCGGCGGCGGCGCTCGAGGCAGCAGCTGGCGCATACTGTCAAGCGCCAGGGCGTCGCGAGCCGCCGGGTCGCGCATGCGCCGCCAGAAGAGGGCGGCGAAGGCCAGCAGCAGCGTCAGCGCGTAGCTCAGCTCGGCCAGTCCGTAGGCAAACAGCCCCAGGTCGAGCGCGAAGATGCTCGCGTACTGGACCACGCCGCGCACGAGGAACGCGGCCGCCTGCGCCGAGACCTGCCACGACACGAGCACGCTGCAGTGCGCGAGCAGGAACATGGGCTCGGCGAGCGCCTCGACCATGGCCGCGAGGCAGTACATGGCCATGACGAGCGGGTAGTCGCGCAGCTCGTTGTCCTGGTGCGTGGGGCTCGCTGTGAGCAGCGTGGAGGCGAGGACGGCGCTGGCAATCGCCCAGCTCGCCGCGGTCGACAGCCACGCGGCGTTCACCAGCGGCCGCACGAGCTCTTCTACGGCTACCGCCGACCCTCCGGCGCTAGAGGAGGTCGAAGCGGAGGCGGAGCGGCGCAGCCGCCGGATGTGGTCGCCGTCGAGCGAGGGCATGCGCAGGAAGGCGAGCCGGAAGCCGTCGCGCAGCAGGAAGACGGACGCGAGCGCCAGCTCGAGCCGCACGGTGACGGCGCCCGTGACGCTCAGCCGCAGCTTGCGCAGCACCAGCGAGTTGAGCGCGAACGTCAGCACGCGCTGCAGGAACAGGTACGACCCGCCGCGCACCGCGCGCGCCAACACGCCCGATGAAGACGCCTCCATGCCAGCCATCAGTACTTCACTTTGACTCGTGAACACCCGATCGATCGTGGGGTGAATGCCATTATTTACTCAATGGATGTATGAGTCACCTCATTGTTTTTATTGGTTGAAAACAGATGAAAAATATGTTTTTGACCAATAGGAGGTCTGTTGTGGAAACGCTAACACGCGTCAAGCTCAATGTAATCAAGCCTGATTACGCATCTCCATCGAATCCACTTCAACCTGTCAATTGAGGTCTTCAGCCACCACCAACGACACTCCTTCATTCGTCTCACGAAGCGCCTCAACCCATAGGCAGCAGCATTCCACCACTCTTCAATACCCAAGCGTCATAGTATCTCGACCCTTGCCTCGCCTCCATCCCCGTCACGCAGCGTCAAGGACCCTTCCCGGAGACATGACGCGCCGCGAACCGTGCGCACCAGCTCACCCGACGATGAGTACTCTGCGTACGAGTTTAGGAGGTGTCGCGTTGGGTTGTGCGGAAGACTAGGTGTTATATCTGAGGCTGTGCCAACGTGATCACTTCATTCCTATTCGTGTCGTGCTCCGCGCCTCGAGGGCCAAAAAAAGCCGCACGCGTCGACGCCTTCGTCGAAGTGACTGTGTACTGTGTACTGCTCCTTCGATCCAGCGATGCGGGCGTCCGTGTCGCTCCCGTCGCTGCCTCCAAAGGCTTCGACGGGCTCGGCCACCGCCTCGTCTGCTCCTCACGGCGACTCCACCCTCCACGGCCTTGGGCCAAAGCGCTCGCCCGCCCTACCGCCGACGATTCCTTATGACCACTCGACGGCATCGAGTGGGGACGGAGAGGACGACGAGCGACCGCGCGGCGGGTACGCGTCTCAGTTCCGCGCGCAGGCCAAGCGCTCGCTGGTGGACGTGGACGTCGGTCCGCTGCTCGCGCGCTTCGAAGACGCGGCGCTCTTCCACAACCCGCACCGCAAGCCGCTCACGGTCGTACTGCACGAGATGGCGGACGCGCAGCACCGCCGCCAGTCCGCGATCAGCAGCACCGCCGACACGTCCGCCGCACGCATCCCGAGTCCGGTCCCAGCCGTCAATGCGCCTTCGCAAGCGACGACGCTGGTCCTCACGCGGCGCTCACGGCCTCGCCAGTCGCTCCACGGCCGGATACTCGGCGTCCGCGCCGCCCTTGGCGCCCCCGCGGCCGCATCAGCCCCACTCGAGGCGCCCGCGGGTCGGCGGCAGGCCGAGAGGGATGGCGTGCTGCCCTCGCGCGTGCTGTTCGACGACTCGCGCTGGCCGCGCGGCGCGCGTTGTGACTACTGCCAGCTCGCGGGCGGAGACCTGGCGTGCGCCACGTGCGACGTGGTGGCGCACGCGCCGTGCTTCCTGGCGGACTTTGGGGCGCGCGCGCACAAGCAGAAGGCGGCCTTCGTGGCGCCCACGCGCTTCTCGTGGCTCTGCGCGCACTGCCAGCGCGAACTGCAGGCCGAGTACGACGCGCGCGCGGCCACCGAGCGCGCGCGCCAGCTCGCGGCCAGGCGCCTCGCGCTCGGACACGTCGTCGCCGCCTACCTGCGCATGGCCAAGGACGCACGGCTCTTCGCGCGCAAGAAGCTCGCGGCCGTGCGCATCCAGGCCGTGGCGCGCGGGCGGCTCGCGCGCCGGCGCGTCCTGCGCTTGCAGCGCACGCGCGTGCGTCCGTACACGCTCGAGGGGCTGCACGTGCTCGGGCGGGTCGGCACGGCCGCCGAGGAGCTGCGGCTCGCCAACGGCTTCTCGTGCAACCCGTTCCTGTACGTGACGGTGACCGACGGCGAGGACGACTCGCGGCAGCTCTTCTGCTTCGAGACGGCGCTGCGCCGCGGCCTCTGTGCCTCTACCAGTAGCAATGGCAGTAGCAGCGGCAGCGGCAGCGGCAGCGGCAGCGTCGGTGGTCGTGGCGGCGGCGACTCGGCCCACGCGGCGCTCGCGGCGTGGGCCGACAAGCTGTTCGTGCCCGGCATGGACGGCAACGCGACCGTGGCCGTGACGCTGCTGAGCAAGAACGGGCCCAACCGCTTCTTCCTCGGCCAGGCCGTGCTGCGGCTGCTGGACGTGGACGGCCACGCCTGGCGGGACGGCGCGGCGCTCGAGCTGCCGCTGCGCGCGCGCGTCGAGATCGCGCCCAAGACGGCGCAGAAGCAGCCGCTGCGGCTCGCGCACCCGCTCGGCGCGCCCGGCGCGAGTCCGTGGGCGTCCCAGGCGCCCTCCGCTGCCGCCAGGGACGCCATAGACGTGTGGCGGGAGGAGGGAGAGGAGGGGCCGGTGCTGCGGCTGGGCGTGGCGCTGCGGCCGCTGCGGGGCGCGCAGACGCACTGCGGCTACTTGGGGCTCAAGGCGACGCTCGACGGCTTCCACGCCAGCCCGCGCTGGTGCGTGCTCGCGGACGGCGTGCTGCGTGTGTACAGACACTACGGAGTGACGGTCGCGAGCGAGGCGGTCGACATGGCACGCGCCTTGGACGTGCGGCTCGAGCGCGGCCAGCGCAGCCAGCGCAGCTGCAGCAGCAGCCACGCGCCGATCCGCAGCAGCACGGGTGCGTATACAGACTCTATCCGCAGTGCGGCGCGGCGCAAGCACGGGGAGGAGAGCGCGGCCAAGCCGCCGCTGACGACGACGGCGGCGAAGGTGGTGCTGACGGACTATCCAAAGGGCAGAAAGAGGCGCGGGAGGGACGCGGGGGCGCCCAACTGCGTCGTCGTCGAGCTCGTTGCGAGGGTGTTCGTGTTCGAATGCGAGCGCGCAGAGGCCGCGCGCGCATGGCACAAGAAGCTGCAGGCCGCGCAGCGACAGTCTGCGTCGGCGGCTACTGCGGAGGCGTCGGCCCGGCCGTGAGCATCGAGGCGCACCGAGTCACGGACAGCTACAACTGTAGCTACTATAGCTCGATGAGGCCAAATGGGAACGCCTGGCTAGGCTGAAAAGAGCCTACGGCAAGTCGCTGGGTGTGCGGCTGGGCGACGTGGAGCTGCGGCGACTTGCGTGCAGCACCTCCATCATGATGAAGACGTCATGTCTGTTCGGTGATCTAGCGTCTTCACCGCTAAAGCCTGCTGCTGATGCGCGTCGAGCGCGTTCATGTAGTGTATGGGGGTATTTCATCTAGGCCGCCACGTTGGGTGAAGTTGAAGTGAGGTACAGATAGTTGGTGATTGGAAATTATACGCTGTCGTATACCAATCCACCTCGGGCGGTAAAAGGGCTACCTTTTTTGTTTTGTTAGTCTAGCCACTTTTATGGACAGCACTATTGTATACCAAGCATATTGCGCGGGAAGTCAACCACAGGCCGCCCATGCGACCTCGAAGAGTGTCACCTCCGCTCCTCCTGACGGTACCCCCGCGCGTCTGTGGGCCGCCAATTCCCAGGCGGGGGCTGATTTCGTTTCCCTTCTTGCAGTGCTGACTCTCCAGCGATCCCACACGACGGCATGAAGGTGTTCACGCCATTCAACGCGCCGCTGGACGCACCGCCGACATGGGCGTCGCTCTCTGCAGTGGCCACGGCGGCAGCTCTCCTTGTCTGGGCGGTGGCTCTGCGCAAGAAGTATGCGCAGACGCAGCAACGCGAGGGATCCAGCCACTGGGTGCCGCCTTCGACGCTTCCGGTCCTGGGCAACACGCTCGACCTGGCGAAGAACGCGACGCGCATCCATGAGTGGACGACGGAGCAGTGCCGCGCGAGTGGCGGGCGGCCCGTGCTGCTGCGCGTGGTCGGCCAGCAGCCGACGGTCGTCGTGTCGACACCCGAGCACTACGACGAGGTTGCGCGAAAGCGCTTTGAGGCGTTCGGCAAGGGCCCGTTCCAGCACGACCTGCTGTCGGACCTCATGGGCGAGTCCATCTTCACGGTCGACGGCGACGAATGGAAGTTCCACCGTCGCATCATGGTCGGACTCTTCTCGCAGCGAGCGCTGCGCGGACCCATGGCACTGACCATCCAGGAGCACGTAAGGGCCCTTCAAAGTGTTCTTAATGGCCACGTCGGTGATACTTCGGAGCCCGTCAACCTGTTCCGCGAGCTGCATCGGTTCACGCTGGGCGCGTTCAGCAAGATCGCTCTCGGCGTCGACATTCGGCTTCTGCCAAGCGACCAGCGCCTCGAGTTTGAAGAAGCGTTCGACT
>JAADXZ010000183.1:0-34060 GCA_023338055.1 Phytopythium mirpurense
CGGTGCGCGCGAAGCCAGGACGAAGGTGACCCCCGAGATGAGAGCGGCGCTCGAGGGTTACCTCGAAGTGAGCTCATCGTACACGTTGTCGACGATGCAGCGGATGCTCTTCATGGACTTTGGCGTGCAGGTGGGGCTATCCACCATCAGCAAGCACCTGATCGGGCTGACCTACACGGTGAAACAGCTAAGGATCGAGCCGGTGATGTGCAACCTCGACGTCAACAAGGAGAAGCGCAAGAAGTTTGCAGTCAAGCTGTTAAAGCATCAGCGGGACGGCGACATGGTGGTGTATTTCGATGAAACCAACTTTAATGTACACACGAAGCGCGGGACCGGGCGCGCCAAGAAGGGTGAGCGCGCCATCATCAAGGGCGCTATCTCAAAGGGCGCAAACCTACAGATCCAACGCGCAGTCACATCCAGTATCGGCCTTGTGCACCACCGATTGCAACGCGGCAGCATCCGCATGGACAACAACGCGGCGTTCGTCGAGGAGGTGTACACCAAGGTCAAGGCGTCGAACGAGTACGCCTCGATGTTTCGAGGCAAGAAGATCGTCATCGTGTTCGACAACGCGCCAGCTCATAGCCAGACTGAGGAGCGTGTTGTCAAGCACGCGGATCTCGACTTGCTCCGCCTCGCACCGTACTCGCCGATGTGCAACCCGATCGAGGGCTGCTTCAGCGTGCTGAAGGCGAAGATCAAGAGCACGCTCGCGCTGAACATTGACGAGATGTGCGCGCGTCCACCGTGCCATGATAGCGACGGTAACTTCATGACGTTGGCGGAGTTCCACATGCAGGCGCTCGAGCGCGCTGCAGACCGCAACATGAATTGCCTCACCCCATTTCTGGTTGGGCAGATGGAGCTGCACGCTCGGGACTTCGTGCTGGCAGCGAAGCGCATGAAGGACATGCAGTATGGCAAGTAAGGTTCCGCGGTGCTGTACGGAGTGGGGTGTCGATGTCTATCATTGATCTGAAATTGTCCAATGTTGAACTGAAACCGTGTGGTAATATTTCGACAAAATTTTCCTTGCAGCTTATTTTCGGTCTTTATCTTCCCGCTGGCAGCTTTGGTCTGAAAGCCGTCTCTCAATGATCGGGCAATGGTGTAGTACATGTCGTCCCCGAACATTTCGAAGAAAAAGGTTGCGAGATATTTGTTGCTGACGATGATGCTGGGTTGAATGGGAAGTGCAAGTGCGCGGGGGTATGTGCTCGACGATGGGAATCGCAAAATGAAACGAAGGTATGTGCGTGCTATTAAGCTCTGCAAAGAGCAGGCCGCTGGTGCTGGTGTTTGTTGTCCAGCCATTCACTGCTCGCAGTCGGGCGTTTTTGCTGCTGGGGTATGCTTTATTATAGTGAGACTGAATAATATCACTGATATTGTATTGTAATAATGGACAAATATATTATTTTTGTGAGAGCAAAGTGATGCCGTAATGAATAATTGTTAAAGGCCAATACCAATAAGTTTGCCCAGGCCAGGTGTCCTGGAAGCCACGGCAGAAGAACGAGCGTCTACTTCCAGCACCGCCGACGTTGCGCAGCCCGACGCCACTGTGATGCTCATCAGCTGCGTATTAGCGAGGCAGCACCAGCCAGCGCCTGACGTCTAGCCGCCGGTCTGGCGCCAACTCTGTGACACCTCGGAGAGCATGGTCAAGCTGCTCCATCCGTCCTCGCTTCAGGCAGTAGCGTCAAAGGCGAAGGCCACGGAAGGTGTGCTCGCCGCAATGCGTACGCATAGCCAGCGAATGGCACGTTGAAGCGCGATGGGCGCACTGAGAAGTTTTGTTCCGCGTACAGCTGGTGGTGCTCGCAATCCGCCTAGTGCTCGAACGCCTCGTCTCGGATCTTGCACGTCAGCGCGTACGTGTTGATGGCGTCCGCGTACTCGCACGCGAGCGTGGCCTTGGCGCCCTGGCCGCTTCTCACGGCCGCCAGGAACTCCTCGTCCTCGGTCAGGTACATGTCGTCCCCGCGGAACTCGAGCACCTGCTCCTCGTCCGACGCGCCCTCGAGCACGCGCAGCGTCGGGCAGTCCGAGTACGGCTCGATGACCTGGACGCGCAGCCCGTCGGCCATGAGCTCGAGCGACGCGTCGTACTTCATGCCCTGCAGCAGCGCGCCGTGCACCAGCGAGCCGAGCGCGCCGCTCTGGAAGCGCCAGTTGGCGACGTGGCAGCGCGGCACGCGGTTGCGCTCCTGGACCGCGGACTCGTCCACGGGCACCTTGGCGAGGTGTCCGACCGTCCCGGGGCTCAGGTCCGCCTTAACGCTGCGCGCATACACCGAGTCCATGTCGGCCTCGCCCACGAAGAAGCGCGCGAGGTCGACGAAGTGCGTGGCCTGCTCCACGATGGGCCCGCCGCAGTGGGCCGCGTCCCACCAGAACGGGCTCGGGATGTTGGCGTACGCCGTGTTGTAGCGCGCCGAGAAGCAGACGACCTGGCGGCCCGTCAGCAGCGCCTTGACCTTGCGCGCGAACGCCGACGAGCGGAACATGTAGCCGACGGACACCACCAAGTCCTTGTCTTGGCGCACAGCCTCCAGCTCGGCCGCGTACCGGAGCGCTTCGTCCACTGGGGCATTCGACAGCGGCTGCGAGTCCAAATGTCCGACGGTGTTACAATGAGTCCCTTGGTACCGTACCCACGAGTGACCATCGACAGGTCGCCTACCTTCTCCACGAACACGTGAACGCCCGCACGGAGGCAGAGCAGCTCAATGGGGTGGGCGTAGCAGCCGTGGAAGGAGGGCGGCACGCCAATGAACGCGGCCGCGGGTGCCGCCTCGCGCAGCATGTCCTCGACGCTCGCAAACACGCTGCAGCCGGCCCAGAGGTGCGCGAACCCGCGGTCCGCGGCCGCGCGCGCCGCCACCTTGTCGCGTGCCTTATCGGTCAGCGGGTCCACGACGGCCACGATGCGGGCGCCGAGCCGCTCGAGGCGGGACGCGTGGTCCCACGGACCCTCGCCGCCGCCAAAGTTGACGGCGCCGGCGCCGATCAGCGCCACGCGCACGGACTCGAACGGAGGCGTCGGCATCGCTGATGAGGGTGCGGAGAGGGAGGCAAGGAGTCGGCGGCAGGGCGCGCGTCGAGGAATGGCGTATGTAGGGAAGCCGCGGCGCTCATACTGTGTTTGGCGCGTCCAACCGCACCCACGCGCCAAATATGAGAGGCGCAGCTTCAACCACACGTGATCGATCACTGTATTGCTGTTTTTCTGGCTTGTATACAGACAAACCAATCAATTTGACTCTATTTTATCATGATAACCTTTGGTAAATAATCTACAAGTCGAAATTGTTATAATTGGAAATAGCCCTTCAAAGGTATAATACCTTTCAGATTTAGTATAAATGACCTTTTCCAATTTGAGGGTTTGTTTGTACTAGTACGACAATATCATACAAACAAATACTGAGTGGTGTAGCTTCTGTGACGTGAGCTCTGTGACGTGAGCCCATGCTACATGGCTGCATACTGCTGCCCTGCGCCGGCCTTGTTCGCCCAGTCTACCTCGTCCACCTCGCGCTCATCGAGGCTGTAGCTGGTGCTGGCAAGTGCGCGCTGGCCCTGGGCGAGCACGACGACAGGCTCGCGCTCCTGCGCTACCGCGGACGCCATTGCGCTGGCGACCAGGGTGCTCAGGCGGTAGGCGAGCTGGACGCTGCCGGGCCGCTCCGTGGGGTCAGCCGCCATGCACTTGTCGGCCATGAGGCGCACGTCGGAGGGGCAGGACGAGGACACGCGCGGCCGCAGCTTCCCGGCGGCCACGCGCTTGCGGACCTCGTCGTCGCCGACTGGCCGCCCGCTCCGGCCGCGCGTCGAGCTGAACGGGAGCTCGTGCGTGTCCAGAGCGGCCAGGAGCACGCCAAAGGCGTACACGTCTACAGCCTCCGAGTAGCCGGCGTTGCCCAGAATGACCTCGGGCGCGACCCAGCGCAGCGCGCGCGAGCCCTGCGAGACGACGTGCCGGACGCGGTCCATGCTAGCGTCCTCGTCGCGGTCGACGGCGCGGCCCGAAGCCGCCGCCGTCGAGTGCAGGTACTTGGCGACGCCAAAGGCGCTGAGCTTGGCGTGCAGCAGCTCGTTCAGCAGCACGTTGGTCGACTTGAGCCCGCAGTGGACGAGCGCCGGCCGCAGCGAGTGGAGGTACGTCAGCGCCTCGACCACGTCGAGCGCGATCTGCAGCTTGCGCAGCGTCCACGCGCGCGAGCGCAGCGTCTGGAGGTACGTGTGCACGTCGAGCTGCGGCATGAACTCCATCGCAGACAGCACCTCGCTCTCGCTGCGCCAGGCCACGCCGTAGAAGGCGACAATGCGCGGGTGGTCGAGCCGCGACAGCACCTTGGCCGCCATGAGGAACTTGCCCAGAACCACGGGGTCGATCGGCTCGGCTCGCTCCTGGCCGCCGTGCTGCCGGGGCGGCTGCAGCACTTTGGCCGCGACCGTGTCGAGCCGATACGTGGCTATCCAGACCTCCACGAAGGGGCCGGGCGAGGATATCCGCTGCTTGAGCTTGATCCCCTCAAAGTCGACGCGCCAGGAGAGCAGCTCGTCGTCCACCCACGAGGCAGATCCGCCGTTCTGGCGTGTCGAGCATGCTGTCAATACTTGTGTGGACGCGGCGTTAGCTTCGGGCGTGACGGGTGGGTTTTGTCGTCGCTGCTGCCTTCCCGTGGTATCAAATCCCATCCCGACGAAGGTCTGACGGGTGTCCGGACGAGGACTTGTCGATGGATCCGCCTCTGGCTTGGGCTTTCGTCGGAGAATCAGGAAGATGATGACGGCGATCGCAACGGCCAGCAAGAAGCTAGCGACGACGTACAAGACCTGGATCCCTACGCCACCTTCGCTCGCTTCACTGCGAACTTGGACCTCCGGACTTGGCGAGCGTGCGGCTGCAGGCGTGGGCGTCACTGGTATTGGCGTGGCCGTCGCAGATGGGACGCTCACGCACACTCGATACTGATGGAGAGGCAGCTGCTTGTCTACTGCGCAGGAGGCGAACGCGCTCTGCTGGACCGTGAAAGCGGTCAGGTTGGAGAGGAAGGCGTACTGCTTCCACGAGAGCAGCCACGGGTTGAGCGGGTTCCCGTCCAGGAAACTGCGTTTGACACGAGCACATCCGTGCCGAGTCAATGTCAGCTACCGTGGTTCCTTCAGTGGTCATCAAACGAGCCGCTATTATAGACGTACAGGCTGTCGAGGCTGGTAAGGTTGAATATCGCGTTCGGCACGGCCTCGAGTTGATTGCCTCGGAGATCTCTGATAAGGTCAAACCCACCGTTAAACACTTGGAGACCACACACGGCTGAAGTGAAGCACTATGGAACAGACTCTCAGCTCTCACAATGTGGTCAATGCTGGAGGGTACCCGTCGCAGCGTTGAAGCTTGTTAAACGACAGGTTGCTGGTCACATAAGCCGATGTGGTCGACCACGGTTCGCACTCTACGTTAGTTCTGTACGTGGCGAATTAGCGGCGGAAGGTAGATCGTACAGCGCTGTGATCGACCAGGAGGAGTTGAGCCCAGCGCAGGAGGAAATGTTGTTGGACGCCAGGTGGAGGTCAGTCAATACAGCAGACACCACTGCGAAAAACGGCGCACGCTGCAGTTGGTTTCCTGTCAAGTCTCTTCAATGCACGACAGTCAGACAAACACGATGCGAGGTTTTTCGATCGCACATGCACGCGAATCCCTTACAAAAGCTTGAGATTGGGAAAAAGCGCCTTGTCCGAGGCGGCGTCTGCCTCGCGGATGCCGTTCCAGGACGCATTGAGCTTCGAGAGCTGGGGGAAGGCCTGGCTCAGCGCTCGCGGGATCGTCTTGAGGCCGCAGCCATCAATGTGGCTTCAGATGCCGGCAAATATCGACGCCATATGGGTCAGCATGAGAGACACACAGCTCAAAAGGCACCAGGCAGCAGAGGATGGCCACACTTACAGCTCGATCAGAGTTGGAAGGGACTTGTCTGTGGCTTGGATCTCAAGCAGCGGATTGAGCCCAAGAGAAAGACGCTGGAGCTGTTGAAGCCTGAAAACCGGTGTTGGAATCGCCCGAAGTCTTGTTGCCCGGAGGGATCTGCCGTTCACACGAGCTCAACGCTTTCAGAATGCTGACCCTACATTCTTCATTGCTGCACATGAAGGCACGCACAGCGCTCGTAGGCTCGGGAAGGGGCAGTTCCACGTGGTGAGAGGGTTCTCATCCAGTATCCTACACAAAAGAACGTGAGACTTAGAACTGTGCGCATCAACGCGACCAGACCATGGACTCACAACGTGGTCAAGCTCAACGAGACGATGGGTTCGATGCCTTGGGCCGCGAAGTTTGGGTCCGAGCACTCCGTCAAGCGGTTGTCGGTCAGGTTGAGCACCACGAGACGAGCCATTTTCCACACCTCGGCAGGCACGCGAGTGAACCAGTTGCTCGTTAGGTCCCTACACGGCAAGCACACAAGTTAGAGATACAGCGAGGGAGGTCAAGATCGGCTCGTCTAACAACAAAAGGGCATGGCGTGACCGCGTCTCCTTTGCGGGAACGTACAGGAACTCGATCTTGGACGCCTCGAACTGGGCTGGGAGTTCTTGAATGGAATTGCGCGGGAGGATACTGTCGTCGTCGCCGCAACACGTGAGTAATTCGGCTTCCAACTATCGCAGCAGCAAGCCATGGATGATTTTTCGTCAGCGTCATGGCGCTTACCATTCCCGTAGCGCCGACAGCTCCACGATGGTTATCGGGACCTCGCGCAACTGGCAGTTGGAGCACGAGCTGTTGAGCTTTCCGTTAGACAAGTACTTTGTAGTCGTGAGTACCTAGATGAGTCCCGGAGACGTACAATGACATCGCGCCCTGGAACGACGGCACCGAGCCCGGAAAGAGGTCAATGAAGTCTAGGTTGGCCAACGATCTGCAAGACCGGCGCGCATTAGCCGTCGCTGGGTGCGTGCGCTGCCACTCCCAACGGGCCACGATGCGAACGTACATGGCCCTCCCATCCGTTTCGTCCACGAGCGCCGTCTTGGTCGTGGTGCACCGCGCCACACTGGCAGCGTCTGGTACTACGTGGTCAAAAGCGAAGAGCTCGTCTGATCCTCTCGCAACGGAGGTGTGCAGTTGGAGCGCTCAGGTGTAGCCAGCAATGCAGCACCCGCTTGGCAAAGTGCCCCACGAAGCCTCGTCTCTAGTGCCACGGAGCCAGCGACAGGTGAGTGCTGAACGCCGGCGCCAACTGCGAGCGGAGCCCGTCCGAGGCTTCCGTCCGAGCCTGACTGGCCAGCCCGTCTGTCCAGTCAGTCTGCTGGCGCTCTATAACGACCTCCTCCGGCCTGAAGCCGCCTCCGGTCCAGCATGCCAGCGGAAACGGCAGAAAGAAAGCGCAGACGGAAGTGACGCGGGGCTCAGCGCTGAGCACCGCTTGGCGACGCTTGGTGTCGACGCGTCACTGGTCACTTGAACCGTCCCTACTGTATCGGCGGCGAAACTTGAAGTCGGATGCGAGCCGCTCGGTATCAGAAACTCATTTTGACAGGTTCCTCGGTGCCATGACGCATACAATAGCCCGTCGTGGACCCGAATGAAGTACCAAACGCACTAATTTGTAAAGGTTTCAGTCTGGCTCTCCCCGCGTCGCGCGTGACACGATTGTCAATCAATTATCAGCACGCGGAAGCGATCACGGCGATCGGCTTGGACGCTCCGAGTTGTCGACCGTCATGCCCCGAGTCGGAGCACCCACCGCACGTGTCCGACGATGTGTCTCCTCATTTCTGGATCGGACAGCTGGGTGCCAAGGTGCTCTCATTGTCCCCTCGACGCTGTGTCGACGCACTGCATCGCAGTATGATGATGGGCGTGGCGCGAGTGCTCGCGGTCGCTGTGCTCGCCACGAGCTCGACGGTCAGCGCTCAAGCGCCCGCCGTGATTGCACGCGACGTCAGCTACTCGCTGGAGCTCAACACGAGCGCGTCGCCAGTCGCCTTCCAGCGGTCGGTCGGCAGCTCGGGCGCCACGTTCCTCACGGTCCACTTCTCGCGCTTCCACCTCGCGCCGGGCGACGCGCTGGTCGTCCGCTCCCCGGACAACTCGTCGCTCTACGAGTACACGGAGCTGGGCAGGGGCGGCCTCGGAGAGGCTGGCGGCTTCTACTCTTCCGCGGTCTCGGGCAGCCAAGTCATCCTCGAGTACGTCCCGGCGAGCGCGGACAAGGCCGAGGTCGTCGCTGGAGACTTTGGTTTTGCCATTGACAAGTTCACGCGGAGCTCCAGCAGCGCGTCGCTCTCCACGACGTGCGGCACGGACGACACGGTCCCAGCTAAGTGCCTCCAGAACGACTCGGCGCTCCCCCAAGCGTACTCGGCGGCTCGCGCCGTGGCGCGGCTATTTGTCAACGGCTCCATCTCGTGCACGGGCTGGCTCGTGGGCAGCGAGGGGCACCTGATCACGAACAACCACTGCATCGATGGCGCGACTGCTGCGCTCATGACCGACTTTGAGTTCGACGCGGAGAGCGCGAGCTGCTCCGATCAGTGCCAGGTCAAAAACGGGTGCAGGGGCACCATCGCCGCCACCACTGCGATACTGGTCACGACGGACGAAGACCTGGACTACACGCTCGTCAAACTTGCCCCTTCCGCGACGGCCAACCTCAGCGACTACGGCTTCTTGACGCTACGAGTCGCCGGCGCAGAGCTAGGCGAGCAGATGTACCTCCCGCAGCACCCGAAGGGCCATGCCAAGCGGATATCCGCGGTTGACGACGACGGGAACGCCACGACCGTCGCGTTCGTGGACTACTCGAGCGTGTGCGGCGACCACCGCGTCGGGTACTACGCCGACACGCAGAGCGGATCCTCGGGCTCGCCGGTTATCGCGGCTTCGGACAACGCGGTCGTCGCGCTGCACAACTGCGGCGTGCTGAGCGACCCGTGCGTCAACACGGGCATTGACGTGCGCGCCCTCATCTACGACATGCGCGAGAAAGCGATCCTCCCCGCCGACGCGCTCGACGACCCCGCAGCCGAGATCCCGGACGGCGGGTGGCTGCCGGGAGCCACCTCCGCGCCCACCCCGGCCCCGACACCCGCGCCCACGGTCTCCATTTGCACCATCTTCCGCCAGCAGCTCACGTGCGAGACCGTCGTGCCCGGCCACGTCTGCGCCTGGGTCAACGGCCTGTGCGTCCCCAACACTTAGCTAGGCATGTGTATAAGCTGGCGTGAGGCGCTTACATGGATGGATGGGTGCAAGTATGGTGGTGGTTCGTTCGTAGATGTACCTGAGACTGTAGGGTGCGTCCAAAGGATCCAGGCTGAAGCGCTTTTGATGCGCAATAGTGTACCCATGTTTACCCAGAAAATCAAGGTCATTATAACGAGTAAAGATGTCATTCTAGTGAGTTTCATAGCTCCTCATTCGTTCTTCCAGCACACATTGCCCACTTGGACGATGTTTTGGCGCCGCAGCAAGCGCTCGGATGGCGCTGGCGGCGGAGCAGGCGCGGGCGAGGAGCTGGACGACATCGCGAAGCTGCAGCGGCAGTTCGGCATCAAGCCGGTGAGCGACGCGGACATACAGAGCGAGCTCCAGACGCTGCTGGGCGGTTTGCCCGGCGGCGCCGACAGCCCAACGGCGCAGCTGATGCGCCTCGTTGGCGGCCACGGAGACGAGGACGAGGAGGACGAGGAGGCCAAGATCCTGCGCGAGCTGAAGATCAGTGGCAGCCTAAGCGATGACGACGTGGACGTGCCCAGCGACGATGAAGCGGGTGATCGAGAAGGAGGCGCGGGGAAGGAACATGGCAACATGCGGCGCGTTATCGCCGAGGCGCAGCACAACCACGAGCAGCAGACGCGGGCGATAGAGAGCGGAGACGCGCGTGGGATTGTGTCGTCCTTCAGCGACCAAAAAAGCGACGGTAAACGTGCCGGCGTGACCCCGGAGCAAGTGCGAGAGCTCAAGATGCGCGCGCTGCAGCTGAAGCGCGAGGGGAACGTGCCGGCCGCGCTCGCAATGCTCCGTGAAGCGAAGCAGCTGGAGGCTAGCATAGCGACGCCTGTAGAAGCGGCTGCGCCATCTATAGCGGTGGCTATCGAGTGCAAGTCTTCTTCTTCTTCTGCCGTCGTGACCACGACTGCCACCGCTTTCACGATCACATCGGCGTTAAAGACTGGATCCGCTTCGGCCTCTGCCCTCGCGAGCTCAAGGCAGCAAGCGTGTCCAACGTCAGCCCCGGTGCATAGTGAGGTTCATTATGGCGAGGCTGAAGAAGTCGAAGTTCAGGTCACGGACGACGACATGCAGGACCCAGAGTTCCTGGCACAACTGGCGAGCTTCGGTCATGTGGAAGACAGCGACGAGAGGAAAGCGCATGCGGGGCTTGCAGCTCGCTTAGACGCCCTGGGCACGCAAATCCACGAGTTGAAGCTCAGCGCACTGCGACTGAAGCGCGAGAACCGGATCCAGGAGGCGCTTGCTTGTATGCGCAGCATGCGAGAGCTTGAGAAGCAGCGCGACGACCTTCGAGAGACGCAGATGGCGCCCGCACCGGTGCAAGTGCCGTACATGTCAGAGCTTGCTCCTCGGACGCCCGCAACGATTGTCGAGACATCAGCCAGGACTGCTGTTGCTGTAGCCCACGGGTATGCGGCCCCGGTATCTCAGAGCGACCGACAATTGCGAGATGATGCCGAGGACTCCGACATTGACGTCACGGAGGACGATATGAACGACCCGTCGTTTCGGGATGAGCTCGCCAAGCTTGGCTTCAAGGAGGACGATACCCCCGTCAGTACAGCTAGCCAGCCCAGTGCCAGCCGTACGTCTTCTCTTCATGCAACAAATGCCCTGTCAAGGCATACGCCTCGGCTGTATACTGTCGATTCGTTTGACGAGGACGGCCTGATCGACGAGTTCGAGAGCGATTCCGAAGGCGATGGTGGTGACGTGGAGAACGACAAGAAAGCAACTGGTCAACCGGTGGAGAAAGCATTGCCTGCTCCTATTGGGGACGCAAGTACGGTCCCGGCTTCTCATAGTCCTGGAGAGTGGACTTTCGCTGACTTGCAGTCACAACTGGACCGCGCGAGGCGTACGGCTCTTCAGTTCAAACGGGATGGAAAGCTGAGCGACGCGCTGGAACATCTGCGACGCGCAAAGCAAATCGAGAAGCTCATTCAACTCAAGCAAGCAACAGGCTCATCCAATTCCGCGCCCGCCCCGACACCAGCTGTGCAGCAGGACCCCGCTGTTGCTATGAAATTCCAAGAGCTTGAGGGTTTGTTGGTGGAATTTGGCAACCGCGCTACGGCCTCGGCGAAGGAGAATCTTTCGACTGACAGAGCCGCAGCGGCGGCTTGGCTCGCGAAGGTGAGGGAGGCTCCGCTGGTCTATGTGAACTCATTGTGGGTCTGTTGTCGACTGACTGACTGTTGACTCTGTTGCCTTGGTGGTGGTGGTGCGAATAGCGAAAAGAGTACGCCGTGCATCTCGACACATTGCGAGTGAAACGCCACAATCCGCTCCAGCTCCCGCCGCCCTTCCGCGTCTCCAAGACATCGCGACAAGTCGAGTTCGAGCTGCAGCACGTCCCAGACGACTGCATCCGCGTTGCGATCCGGTCGGTTAATGGACTGCCTCTCGTGGCAGGCTCCGACGTCTACGTCCAATTCTCCTTGAGCTTCCCGGCCTCAGCCCCCCATGAAGCGAAGACCGAGCCCATCAGGATCCAACCGGACGCGCAGCACTCTTCAGGGCGGTTAGTGCCCAGCAAGGCGTTCCAGTTCAAGCTCCAGCGCACGCGCGGCACTCTACGGCTGTTTGAGATCAAGAAGGCCTCTTTCGAGGTGTGGCGGCCAGGAACACTGTTCCGTAACCCCGAGATGATAGCGCGGGGATATCAAGCGCTGGTACGTTCTGAATGTTGGGAGGGATGCGAGCTGCTGCAAACGCTAACACAATCGCGGTTGCCAGTCTCCTCTTCTGTCCAGGTGTGAGGTCTCCTGCCGCGTCCCATTCGTTGGGTCCAGCCGAAAGCCCACGGGCGGAGACATTGAGGTACTGGCTGTATACAACTTCTTGCTTATAACCAACCGGCCGTGGTCGGCAGGTAGGCTGTAACAGCTATGTATGTCGCTCGCGCAACCTAGATCGCGCTGCAACTCCGTCGGCCGCTCCGCGACAAGGAGATCCGCGAGGAAGTGGTGGATGAGCTTGTCATCGGGGACTACCCCGAGCCAATCTGTGTCGTTCCGACAGAGCCTTTGCCCCAGATGCCAACTACCACGCAGCGTTCGTCTCCAGCGCCTACCACTTGTATCCACGCTCCAGAGGAGAAGCCAGTCGAATCAAACGGATCGGTGGCGGGCGAAGGGCCTGACGAGCTAGATCCGTTCGACCTCGACCTGATCGTGAGCTACGACGTCATCAATGAAGAGGTACGACTGCGCTCCGATCGTTTGGTGGCTTGATGAGCACTGGTATAAGCGCTGACGCTGTGGTTGATTCGAACGAACGTGTAGCTGGACAAGATCGAGGCCAAGCTGCCCTCGTTGGGTGGAATGCAGGCATCCGAGCTACGAGACCGGCTGGATTCACTCGCGCTCAAAAAGCAGCTGCTGGAGATCGAGATGCAAACGGGAAAGCTGACGCTCAAGATGTACACGACCCGCCTCCACGCCCGCATCGTCGACGACCGGGCGTTGATGGCGAGTCTGATGCGCCTCGGTCGGCGGTCGGACGCGGCGCGAGTGCTCCGTCGCGTCAAGGTCATGGAGAAGGAGCTTGAAGGCGCGGAGGACGGAGAGCAGGAGGAAGAAGGCGTCGAGTTCTAATAGCGAGAGTGTAAGTGGTGTGTCACTTCCTGCTGGGCCTGGCCTCGTGTCGCTTGCTGTGAAGATCCACGAGCTCCTCCAAGAGGTCTCGGTACGAAATCAAGCGACTGCTGTTGTCCCCGCTCTCCCTGTCGGTGCGCGCGAAATACACCTCCACGCTCTTGAAGCCGTCGTCCGACAGAGCCAGCCCAACCTGCTCGAACACGCGCATCAAGTGCTTCGCCTTGATGTGTCCGCTGCGGTCTCGGTCCTTCTCCTGAAGGTATTCGTTCAAAATCTCGATCTGCGCGTCGAAATCGACGGACGAGAGTTGGTGGTAGAGCGATGCTAGCAGCTCGCTCAGTGCACATGGAGCAGGCGTGGGCACAGTAGCGTGTGGCGGTGCCATCGGCTCCCCACGTGCGTCTTCTATCGGAGACGCGCCCCGCCACTGGGACATGACCTTGAGGAAGAGCTTATACGCGATCCTCGCGTTGCGATTCACGTCGAAGAGATGCTGGAGCGAGTGCCGCTCCGCTTCGAGCACGGAGCGGCCGAGAGCGTTGCCGAGTAGCGAGTAGAAGACGTCTCTCGTGACAGCTCCGGCGAACGCTGGCGCGTCATTCTCCGAGAGGGACCGCGCTAGTAGAGCGATACGAGGTACAGTTGGCTCTCGTGGATGGGATTCGCACTCGAACAAGCGCTTGGAAAGTCGATGGAGCACTCGGAAGGCGTACGGGTCGAGCACGAAAGCATCAAACTCCATCCTTGAGACCGTCTTTGCGGCCGTACCGCCGTCGCTGTGGCGAAACACGCACATGAGAGCCATCAGCTGACCCACTTGCTCGGTGGTCGGCTCGTACTGGAGCGCCTGTAGGCCCTTGAGGACGCTCGCTTGGGTCAGAAAGCCCTTATTCTCGCGGTCGAAATGCCGAAAGCACACGTCCAGCTTGGCATAAATACCCGGGTCAGCCGCGTCAATCTTTCCCGTGAACTTGGCTCGTTGACGCGTCCGCGCCCGAATCTCCTCACTCAAGTCAAGGCACGCTTCGACGTTCGCCGGGAAGACCCGAGCTGTGATGGCCTGGTTCAGCATTGCCGTATAGCAAACCGCGTCCTGAGGAGGATTCACCCGGAACTCGCGAACGAATTGCCCGATGACAGCTTCCGCGCTCGAACCGGTGAACTGTTTGAGCCCGAGACGCAGGAGCACCTGCTTGAACTCAACGGCGCCCACCAGGCCAGTGTATTCGCGGTCGTACTGCTCAAATTCCCCGCGGAAGTCGACCCCTTGCGCCTCGCACCAACTCACAAGGCGCGCAATACTCTCAGTCTTTATGGCGCGCGCTCCAACTCGGACACCGTCGTTGCGGCTCGCCATATCGACTGGATGGACGGCATCCGAGCGGACTCTCTGGCCGTTGGATGATGCTATAGCTCCGACTGTGTGTGTGGACGGTGATTCGTACGTCGATGCCTCCGCTTCACTGGTGCGCAGATAGCCTTTGAGGAAGGCGTGCACGCCCTTCAGTGCGACCTGCTCCCTCGGCACTGCTGCTCCGCTGAGATGGTCGGTGTCGTCCACTGGAGCGACCAGCTCCGAGATGAAGTTCTCCGCTAGCAGCCCCACACCCTTGGGCGACAAGAGCTCTGCGAACCCGTTCGCGTTCATCTCCTGCCAGAGTTTTGGCGCTGGAACGTGCTCGAAGCGGTGAATGACGCAGAACTCCTGGAAGCGAGCAAAGGCTTTCTGGAAACAAGGCTGGGAGTACCGCGCTGCTGCCTCGACTGCCGTCTCCAGACGCTTGCGGCTTTCTGCGTCAATCCCCCTGCGCTGCGATGCGCTGTTCCGTCCGGGCGAGGGCGAAGGAAGCTCAAGCGCTTGAATCAGGCCGTCGTGGGTCACTCTGCCAGTGCGAGAACACTTGCGCGCCAGGGTTTGGAAGGTCGGACGAGCCTTATCGGGCGACAGCACCACCCCAAGATGGCGCATCGCGAGCACAAACTCGCCTTCCCCGACAGTTTGACCGTCGTCATTGCATGAGAACCGTGTGAGAGCGGCCGCAACATCGCGCTGATTCACTTCCCGTGCGTGTAGCTCCGCCTTCAGCTCCTCCACGAGCTCCATCCGACCGCCGTTTTGATCGCTTTGGTCGAGCTGGAAGCTCACGGAGGTGTGACCTGCTGGTGTCCGAGGCTGATGTGGCTGGTGCTGTGTCTCCTTCCAATTGAGCTGGGCAAAGGCGGAGTAGTCAACGACGTCTGCTAGCTGTCGGTCGTAAGCGAACAGCACGGCCCGCATCTCTTCCTCGGAGAGCGGTAGGCGCAGCTCTTCCTGACAGATCTTGCGGAACTGTGACCGGCTAATAATGCGCTGCGGTGAGGCCTCGGCGTGGCGCGTAAACACTTGGCGCCAGCCAGAGAGCACGTCCGTCAACCGTTTGCTCGGCAGCTGCTGGGCTCGATCTTGCGCGGTACTTCTCAGCTTCTCCTCAATGTCTTCTACGTCAGGCAGAGCGCTTGGCGTCGTCCAGTCCAAAAACTGGCGGTAGTTGATACCGAACCTGCCGTCCACTTTGACGCCAAAGATCTTGGCCATGGCCTTGAGCTGCGTCTCGGTGAAAATGACAAAGCCGCACTGGCGAGCGACCGTGACGAACTCGGCCAGAGAGACGGCGCTACTCTCCTTCCAGTCGAAGCGCTCGAACGCGCTCTGCAGCTCGCTATAGCTACCGCACAGGAACTTTCGGCAGTTGCGCGCCAGCCCCTGCAGAGCAGCGACAGGGTACTTGTTGAGCTCCTCCAGTGGCGTCGCGAGCTCTCCACGACTCGCGAAGCGAGAGAGGTGCTTGAGCAGCTCCTCGATCGAGACGCGGTCGTCGCCAGCGCCATTGCAGGCATTGTTGGCACGGCTGTGGACCAGTCGTGTCAGAATGTACGCGTCCTTGGGAATGAACCCGTTCACATCGCTCGGAGATTGCATGAGTGCGGCTTGGAGCTCCGACCTGGAGACCGTCCCGTCGTCGGCGCTGTCTGCGAGCGTCATGAGCTTTTCCCGTAGTGCGGAGAGCCCGAAGCGGCAGCAGCGACCCAAGGTCCGCATGAGCTCCTGTGTGGCCGGCAGCTGGGAAATGGTGTACAGGAACGCGTGGTACAGGATCTCGGCACCGCTCACGTCGAACATGACCATGAGAACGCGTAGGTCCTTGGGAGAGAGCTGAACCTCCAGTCGGAGCAGCGCGTCTTGGAACTTACGGAATGAGACGAGGCCAGAGCGTTGCACGTCGCCCACCACCTCGAATGTATCCAACGCGTGCGGTACATCGACTCCAATCGAGTGGATCGCCTTCCATAACGGTTGGTAGCGTCGCTTTGCTCTCTCCGAGTCTTCGGTTGACGTCGTCCCGATAAAGTCGAGCAGAGGGCGGTAGGCCACCGCATCGGCACGTGTGGACCCTGGTCTTCCGACTGTGAAATACTCCATCAGTTGCCTTAGCAGCGGCGCCGGGAGCGCCAATCGCGGCACTTTGGACAGGAAGAAGCCGAACTGTTTCTTGGAGACCGTCTTGGACTTGCGCGCGGCGGGGACCTGCGCTTCGATTAGACGGACGACCTCGTCCGTCCACGCCTCGAGCTCGCTCGTCGACCATTTCACGAGCACTTTGCTGAGGAGCAAGTCGCACTCAAGGATGTCGGTCGCCTCGCTCGATTCCCCGCTCTTGTAGAGTCTGTACTGCTTCTGCAGCGTGCGTGCCGCAGCCTGTTGGCGGTGGAACCGATCGAGTCGCTGGTCGATCGCGGCCAAGTCTGCTGGCCGACGCTGCGTCTCAGCTGTGGCCTCCAGTTGTCGCCGCTGTTGGAGCTGCTTCTTCTCAATCTGCTCGTAGACGAGGCTCTTGCTGCTAGCAGACGCAATCGCCTTCATCCGGTCCGTGAACGCTTGCTTCCGCCGCTGGAACTCGTCCGCCGCTGACGTGAAGGGCTTGTTCGTGATCAGTGCGGGTCGGGGTTGTGCTGCAAAGCCAGTCTGTGGCTTGTTCGCCGCGAATCGTGGCTCGTCCAGCTCTGACAGTGGCTCCTTGGTGCTTGATCGAGCAGGCAGGCTTGCTTCGCGTACAACGACGTCGTCGTCGATGAGCTCAGTCGACTCTGCGGCTATCGATGAGACTGGTCCATGCTTGTTTGTCGGAGCTCTCTGGGCACTTGAGAGCGCCTGTGGCCGCTCAAGCTTCGTCTCCATGAGGTTCCGGTACTCTTCATCCGTATTCTGTAGCTCAAACCCAAGTGCTGACAGCGCGCGCCGGAACTCGGCGCGCGAAACGTAGCCTTCCCCTTGCTCGTCGAAGCGCCTAAACACTTGTTCAGGGGGTGAAGCAGAGTCAGCAGCGCTTGCGGTTGGCCCTTGCTTTACGAACCCGCGTAGGGTGTGGCGCAGTTTGTGGCACAATAGACGGTCGCGACAGCTCAGCCGAGGGTTGACGTGCATGAGCAGGTACCCGAGCGCCACGTCGTCCTTCTGCTTCCCACTCAGGTGAGGGAAAGCCGCCTCTTGCTGTGGAGCTGCAAAGCACTTGCGCAGACAAGCAGTCTCGCGCTCTGAAAGCACGACGCCGAGCTTATCCAGCGTCGTGACCAGCTGCTGCATCGCGATCACAGTGTCCGCGTAGCGCCCCGTCCTCCCAGCGCTCGGTGCAAGTAGGTCCTCGACTGTCTGCGGGCTCTTGTTCTTGCCAGAGGAGCTTTCAAGCGCCGCCTCCAGGCGCTCCTTGATCTTTGCCGTGAGCAGCTCGAGCTCCTCCGGAGGCGTCGAGTACTGAAGGAACTGTCGGTAGTTCACTCTGCCGTTCAAGCAGGAAGAGAACGCTTGCAGGAGGCTGTGCTGCTGGTCGAGGTCGAGCACATGCAGGTCCGCCGTGCGGGCGTTCATGCCGCGACCATGCTGAGCAGAGCCGACGGCGAGAACCTGGAACGGGTTGGACCACTCGACCAGGACCGAGATCTCTCCGACCGGCTGGCCACTGCTGTCCAAAAGTGAACGCCACCCCTTGACTTGGTTGCCTTCGACGAGCTCCAACAAGACGACCCCACACCTGCCAATCATGCCGCCGTCATGGCTGTCGCGGTCCGCCTCGGCCTGGTCGTCGAAGACGGTGAACCAAAGCTGGAACTTGGACAAGAACCGGAGCAGACACGCGTCGACCTCGAGTACGAACGCCTGCCGACTGCACTCGAGGTCGAACTCTGGACTCGTGTTTTCAGGCACAATGTTGGTGAAGATGTCGGGGAAGCCGAGAAGTTGGTAGTGGACGTACGACGACGGACGGCGGCCGGGAGTACCAGAGCGCTTTGACAGAACCAGGCCACGACAGGCGAACACGGTGATCCGCAGCTCGTTTAGCCTCGCCTCGTCGATCTCCATAGCGGTCTCGTTACAGCAATTGTCTATAGCTGTGGATAGATCGTCGCCCTTCTTCTTGGTGGCGAGCGACAGTAGCCCCATGTCGGCCGGGTATGACTGTAGATGGAGCCGCCAGATGTCTGCGATGGGCATTGACAGCCGCAAGACAGCATCCAGAGTCCCTATAGCACTCTTCCTATCGCCGTCGGCAGCCACAACCTTGTAGATCGGCAGCTCAGGCTCGTTAATCACGCCCTTGGATGATTGCAGCAGTCTAGCCAAGCGAATGGACGCTCTGCCGACCACCTGGAAGTCTCCGCGAACGGCTTGGTGGACCTCGAGCGTCAACGTCTCCGAAGCCATGTACCGCAGGAAGAAACCGTCGGTCGTGACCTTGAACAGCGCAGACAAGTTGTACGCTGGGCGACTTCCGACCAGCAACGGGGTCGTCTGGGATTCAAAGTCGAAGAAGTCGCACAGAACAAAGGTGCTCGCGTTGTCCCCCACCATCCTGCGGTCAAAGCTCGCGCTGCGCACCCAGAGCTCGATCAATTGCTCACCGGGCGTCAGTTCGCTGGCTGCGATTACCAGCGACTCTGGGATAGAAACCGCGTCGCTATCATCATCACCGTCACTCGACTCACTCGCTTCATCCGCGACTTCTCTGGCTGCCGCAGCGTCTGCCTTCCTGCGCATGTACTTGAGCTGCCGAACCTCCACCTCAAGTCGCTGCATCTTGTGCAGTCGCTCCTCAGACAGCAGCTCAACGTCTCTCAGACGCTTCTGCAGTGCGTTGGATGCCGCTACCTTGTGCGTCGTCAGCTGCTCGATCTCTATCGACAGCTCGCGGTTGATGTCGGTCTGTGTTTGCAGCATCTTTTCGCAGCGCTCCAGCTCCTGGATCGACTTGAGGTGTGCGATCTGCAGCATGTGCACGCGGTTCCGGAGGTGCTTGACGCTCTTGGCGTCTTCGCACGCGGGGTCTAACAAGCTGGACACGGGGGTGAGGAGGTCTTCGTACTTGCGCGTGGCAACTACGGGCGCGCTGTGGTCACATCCACACATACCTACAGAGTTAACGACACAATGATGTCCATGGATAATATGCTCTCTATCTTCAGAACGTACCCGTATGACACGGGCGCAGGAGTCTCTCTCGGGGCTAGAGCAGCGTGCAGTGGGGAGGAGGACGCATCCCGTCGGTCTGGCTGCCGGGCCGGTATATTAACCACAAGAGGCTCGGGCGCCTTGGTCGGCGCCAACTCGAGCGGCTGGCGAGGCGTGATCTGCATCTGGACGGCCGCGGAGCTCCTGGCGTTGCGCTCCTCGGCCAGCAGCTGCTTGACGCGCAGCAGCTCCGCCTCGACCCCGTCCTTGGTCTGCTTCATCTGCTTGACGTGGCCCTGCACCTCCTTGACGAGTTGCTGCAGCTTGTGGTTCTCGTCCGTCATGCGCGTGATGGTCTCCTTCTGCTGCTCCGTGAGCTTCTCGAGGTCGAACAGCCGGTCGATCCGCTCCTTGCGCTGGAACGCATCGCTGATGAACGGGCTCTCGCACAGCGCCGTCATGCGCGTCTCGAGCCGGCGGTTCTGCTCGCGCAGCATCTCCACTTCCTTGTCCAGCTCGGCGTTCTTGTGCACCTTGACCTCCAGCTCTTCGCTGCCGATCTTGGCGTCCTGCAGCTGCGTGCGCAGCTTGTGAACCTGCCGGTTCATCTGCTCCATCTGCTCGAGCGTCTTCTCTTGTATCTCCCGCTCGGCGAGCGCGTTGGCCTCCAGGTTCTCGTAGCGCGCGTTGAGGATCGCCAGCTGTGCCTGCCGCTCGCGCAGCTCCCGCTTCATGTGCTCGACCTCCACCGCCGACAGCTTGACAAACCGGGGCTCTCCGCCATTATCGTCGCCATCGTTGTCGTCGCTCGCTCCATCCGAGTCGTTGTTGTCCCTCGTCTTCCGACGGCTGTAGACGCCAGCTCGGAGTTGCTCGTTCTCCTTCTGGAGCTTGACCAGCTGCTTCTCGGCCACCACGAGCCTAGCCTTGAGCGCCCCCTCGAGCTTCCCGGGGAACGTGTCACGATGGAGCTTGCGAGCGCTCTGCACCTGGCTCTCGATGCTGGCGCCTTGGAACGCGGAGCTGTCCTCTAGGTCGGCGGGTCGCTGCGTCTCCGCCCTCCGCTTCCCTGCGGCAGCTCTCCCGATCTTCGGTGGACCCGCAGACGAGGCCAACGCGGGCTTGCCTGGTCGCGTCGCCAGCTTCTCCTGCAGCCAGCGGTTCTTCTCGGCCAGCGACTGGTTCTTCTTGCGCAGCGCCGCGTTCTCGCTCCGTAGCACCTGGATGAACTTCTCCGCGTCCACGTCTCGTCGCACGGGGAGCACCGTCCCGTCGGTCTTGCTCGCTCCTGAGCTTGCGTCAGCAGCAACCTCTGTCAGCCTTTAGATAGCAATGTCCTGGTGGGGAGTGTACCCACCCGCGTCGCTCTGGTTGTCTGGCGTTGAGCCGTCCCCTGTCTTCTTGTCGTCAGCCTGCCGCTTCTTCTTGAGCGCCTCCTCGATCATCGCGAGCTTCGTGTACATCCTGGCGAGCAAGTAGAGGTGGCGCGGGCGTGGTCATTAGGAGCGAGAGTATAGCATAGCAGCGCTGCTGCGACGGGCATGCGCACCGCTTGATGGTGGCCTCCTGCTCGTTCTTCTTCTTCTTGAGCGACGTGTTCTCGTCGCGCAGCGCCAGGTACTTCTCCTCATAGTCGTCGGGCATGGCGGCCGATGGACGGGTCCTGCTCTCGGTCTTGAAGACGCGCTGCTCCTCCGCTTGATGCCTGGCTCTCTGCTGCCGCGCTGGAAGAAGTCGCGGCTCGGATCTCTAGTGTTGTCTGTGTGGCTATTGGGTGCACTACGACCGACCGCGAAGAGACGTTTCATTTCTTACAATACTCAAGATATTTTGTAGTTTTCACCGACCGACCGACCTGCGCCAGTTTCAGACCATCACTCATGTTGCGCCTTGAGGGGGTCACGATTGCTGGTTCAGGGGAGATCGGAACAGGACCAACCAAGTCAAAGCGCGCGCGCCAACAACCAACAAGCGCTCGGAAGAGAAGAGCACGCGGACAAGCAGCTCCCTCCCTCCTCCCTCCTCCCTCCTCCCTCTTCCTTCCAGAACCTACTGTACCTGCCTGTGCTGCCAGCGCGGGCGAGAGACGGACGCACAAGACCCCATGAGCGACGAGCAGGCGGCCAAGGACGTGCCGCGCGCGGCCGACGCCGAGGGGGAGCAGCCGGACGTGCTGGCCATCCCGTCGGCCGTGCAGGAGGTGCAGACCAAGGTGGGGCGGCGGTGCAAAGCGCGTGGGGGTGGCGTGGGAGCGGCGGTGACTGACTGTAGGCTAATATTGGGCTCCTGGCCGCGTGTTGGGCGCGCAGCACCCGCTGCAGCACCGGTGGGTGCTCTGGTACGACAACCCGAAGAAGCGCCAGTCGACCGAGTCGTGGGAGGACAACCTCAAGAACGTGTACACGTTCAGCACCGTCGAGGACTTTTGGTGGTGCGTTGGTGATGGCCTCTTGGTATGGTTGTAGTGCATGGTAGGGGCGAGGAAGTGCTCACGTGGGTTGTGCTCTGCTGCTATGCGTGTGTCTGTGCGTGGTGTGCATCACTACGGGATGGACCACGCAGCCTCTACAACAACATTTTGACGCCCACCAAGCTGTCGATCGGCAGCAACTACCACCTCTTCAAGGAGGGCGTGCGGCCCATGTGGGAGGACCCGATCAACGCCAAGGGCGGCAAGTGGATCTTCACGAACGCGCGCTCGCGCAAGGCCCGGCTAGATGAGTGCTGGCTCTACGTGGTGCGTCCTACACCTGCACGTCGATCTATCGGCCTCGCGCTGTCCCCATTGTGTGACACTGCGGCTGACAGGGCGGCACTCGTTCACTTGTGCTTCGTAGATGCTCTCGCTCATCGGCGAGACATTGGAGGACGACAACGACATTTGCGGCGCCGTCGTCAGCGTGCGGAAAGCGCAGGACCGCATCGCCATCTGGAGCGCGTCCGCCGGGCGCCAGGACCTCCAGAAGGCCATCGGCCGCGGCTTCCGCGCGGCGCTTGTCGACTTTGGCAAGAACGAGACGCTCAAGTACCAGTCGCACGCGGACGCGGCGGCCAGCGGGTCCAGTTTCCAGAATGAAGTGTGCGTGGCGATGCCCCGCTCTCCTCATTGGCTTGCTCCGTTGTGATGGGAGGCTGACGCTGTGCTTGCTAACTAACGACCGCGTGTGTGCAGATTGTATGAGGCATGAATCCCCCTGGGTTGCGCCAGCGAGCCATTTTGTGTTCCGCAATGCACGGTAGAGCCTTTTCTTTCGAGTACATTTGCATTCAGGTGTCCAATTCACTTCGAACCCCCTCGTCTTCAGAGTCAATCGTTGGTTGATCCATTGAGCCGCCAAGGCCGAAACAAACCCAAACAGCGAAACCTCGACTGCGATACTGCGATTCTCTACACGTTCTGCGTCGCGAAAAGCCGGACAGACTCGTCGTCGCTGGCCGTGAGCAGACCCAGCGGCGTGACGCCGTCCGCGCCGGGGACGAACGCCATGTCCAAGACCATGTCCGTGTGGCCAGCCAGCGTCTTGAGCAGGGCGCCGTTCCTCGCGTCCCACACGTAGATGAGCCCCTCGACCGTGCAGGCGTAGATGATCGGCTGCGTCGGGTGCCACAGCAGCTTGATCACGCCCGCGGGGTGGCGACACACGTGCCGGCACTGGCGGCGACGAAGCGAATCGACGCGTGGTTAGGATCCAATATGACGCATCGAAATGGAATAGCTGAGGCGCGTACCTGGTAGGTGGACAGATCCCAGATCCGCAAGTAGCCTCCGAGGCACCCGGTCGCCGCCCAGTTCATCGTCTGGCAAAAGCCACCACTGGGGGGAGCAGCACAAAGGGGCACATGAGAGATCCGCACAGGTGTAGCCAACCAACCTATCACCACGAGTCGATGAGCAAACGAACCACTCGACAGAGTTCTCGGTCGCCTGGCTCGTCTCGTTCACGGTGCCCGCCGTGGCTTCGGCTCCGTCGTGCGAGAGCGTGGCGATCACGCGCTTGGTCTGGACCTGCAGGAGGCGGGCGGTGCCATCTTGGGAGCCGCTGATAAGAAGCGGTTGCTGTGTCATATGGAGAGCAACCGAAGGTCAGATCATCGTTAAAAGTCAAGCTATAACTCCATGGCAAGTGGACTTGTACAGTGGGGTGGCACGCGACGAACGTGATCGGCCCTTCATGGAAGCCGTGCCTGCGGAGAGCGTCGTGGGTTAGATCCACCCAGAGCTCAAGCAATGCTTAACACCAAATCTGCTAGCTTACCCGCGGAACACGTGGGTGCACTCGCCGGTCTTCGGGTTCCACACGCGGACAGTGGCGTCGGAGCTCCCCGTCACGATCATCTGCAACGAACGCACCAAGATTCCCCCTTCAGAGTCAGGCCAGTCTGTTCGCGTGTCCATCCGAGGAGCGGTAGCTCGCCAGAGCTGTAGCGTACCTTGCCCGATCCCGTGAAGGACCCGCACGTGACGCCGTCCTCGTGGCCGGCAAACACGTGCATGCACTCGCCCGTGGTGGCGAGCCACATCCAGACCGTCCCGTCGCCCGACCCGGCCAGCACGACGTTGCCCTTCTTGTGCCAGCTGACCCACTCCACCTCCTGCGAGGGGCCCTCCAGGCTCTGGACGAGCGTGCCCGTCGCGACCTCCCACACCTTGACGGCGCCGTCGTAGCCGCCCGTCGCGGCGTATTTGCCGTCGAAGCTAAAGTCCACCGCCACGACCGAGTCCGTGTGGCCCGACAGCGTGTGCAGCACCGCGCCGTCCTCCCGGCTCCAGATCACGCCCACGTCGTCGCCGCCGCCCGTGATGACGATGCGCGGGTCCACCGGGTTCACGCGGATCGAGTAGACGGGCGCCGAGTGCTTGACAAAGACCTGGTCGCGCGTGTAATCCAAGCAGTGAGCGACAGTGGCTCCGAATGCCACGCCCCTGGCTCTCGCAATACTATGCGCCTACCATCTCCGCGTCGTCGCGCACGTCCGCGTCGTCAGCCGAGATCTTGCCGTCGTCGTCGTCGTCGTCCACGCCGTCCATGGCGTCGTCATCGTCCTCTGGGAGTTGGAAGCAACGCACCGCGTGAGTCTCGCCACGCCAGAGACACCGGGAGCAACGACTGCCGCCAGCGCCCTCGCACCCTTGGGCGGCGCGTCGCCAATGTCGAACTCCTGCGCGACCTCCTCCGGCGCGATGAGCTCGATCTCCGTCTGCTCAGCCGGCGCGTCGGCGCCCGCGTCCTGCATGTGCGCGTCCATGATCAATCAGCTCCGTCGGCTTCTTGGTTGTCAAAACTGTTGGAACAGCGCCGAGCGCCCCGGTTAAGTGCGCTTCGGCGCCAGTGCGCTAGAAATTCGACCAATCAGAGCGTGCCACTTCGAGCCACAATGGCGCTCTAATCCTCGTTTTAGCTTTCATTGAACTTCTGTAATTCGAAAACATAAGTTTAATTTCTGAAATATAGGAGCATTTGTTTGCTAAACTCAGGTAGAATGAACACTACAGTTCTTCGTCCGATTAGAGCTCCTCTCCCGCGAAACGCTCCAGCTCGGCGTCACATTGCCATCGAGAGCGCCGTTCGCGGGGACTCCTTCCCAAAAGATGCGGTTCAGTGTGTCGCCCGTGACGGCGGCCGTCGCGTGCTCCACCATGGCGGCGGCCTACGTGGGCGTGCTGTACACGCTGCCGCGGTCGATCCGGCGGCTCCCGCGCGACCACCCGACCCATGTGAGGCCTAGGTTGGATGGAGGCTGTGCATGACGAGGGGCGCACTCTCTGACGACACTCCTATTGCTCTCTTGCTGCTGCTGCTCTGCTGTTGCGCGACCGGGACAGATCCTGGCGCGCTTCCTGCTCATCTGCATCTTCTGCGCCATGTGCCCGTTCCTGCTCGCCATCTTCTACGACCACGTACGTGTCATCCGCCTTGGTGGTGGGTTGACCGGCGGCCGCATCGCCCAGTGTCGAGCTGACTGCGTGTCGTCGCCGCCTGACTGGCCGGCCGCCTGCAGGACGACGCCAGCATGTCGTTCGCCGAGTGGCTCGGCATCCGATGGGAGGGCTTGGTCCCGGCGCTGCTCGTGCCGCTGCTCGTGACGGCGCTGCTCTTCACAGGCTCGCTGCTCGCCAACGCGCTGCGGCTGCTGAACGTCTCGAAGCAGTTCCACTCGAACGGGCTCTGGTTCGCGGTCAAGAACTCGGCGCTGTACTACTCGATCACGCACGACCAGCTGCCGTCGCTGCGCACCTACATCCTGGTAGGCTATCAGCCGATTGCTGCTGCGTGTGGCTCCATCCACCCACGGATCCACCCACCCGCTGCCTCCCTCCTACCTGCGTAAGGCTGACGCGCCTCGGCTCGTCGTGCGCGTGTGCTAGGGTCCGCTGACGGAGGAGTTTGTCTTCCGGAGCTGCATGGTCCCGCTCCTCGTATGCGCCAACTTCTCCGTGAAGCAGATCGTACTGGGGAGTCCGCTCATGTTTGGCGTCGGTACGTGGTTTTCTATAGCACGACGCTACAATTCGCACGTACTGGAAGAGATCTGGCACGCTGCGGCTGACGGTGCGATTGCCGCGTGTGAAACAGCGCATCTGCACCACTTCATGGAGTACATTCGCCACGGCCGCTCACGCAAAGATGCGGCGCTGACAGTCGGTAGGCAATGCGGTTGGCGTGGTCTCCGCCTTTATTTTCTTGCCACATGCCTGACGCCGACGTCGCCGTTGTGTGCAGGCTTCCAACTCTTGTACACGTCGGTGTTCGGAGCCTACGCGACGTTCCTGTACTTGCGCACCGGTCCGCCAGGATGGTTTGCTCTCCTCTGTACGCCTTACCGTCCTCTCTAACGTCCCCGTGGTTGTGCTGCTGTCGACGCAGGCCACTTCGTGTCCATCTTCATCGTGCATGTCTTCTGCAACGTCATGGGGTTCCCGGACTTGTCTTTCTTCAGCCCCGAGAACTCGTTGCATTCGTTCCGGAAAGGTGAGTGCGTAGAAGGGTACGAGTATGACTCGGTCAATGATGCCAAGATGCTGACGCGCCTGCCTGTCGCGCAGTCATCCTGGGGTCGTACTTTGTCGGCATCTACTTGTTCTCCCGGCTGCTGTACCCGTTGACGGACCCGGGGATTTACTCGAGCGACCTGTGGAACGTCACGGTGTCGGAAGCGAACACCCAGGACTTAGTTTACCGATTCTCGGATGCCCTCTGATGCACCCACCCAACGCATTACGAAGAATGGGCACAATGATCCCGTCCGCCGTGCCATTTACATAGAGCTCACTTCCTTCCCTGTCCGAACAGCGCCTTCGTTCGCTGCGGTATCTGTTGCAACTCTGTCGGCTATCGTTGATGAGGCAGCCCTCCTCCGTCTTGCACTGGTTCATTGGGGTGTCCCCAAGCGCTCCGACCCGGTGAAGTCTTCGTCGTCGCCCTCTGAAAGCGTTCTGCTGTCCGACATGTCTAGCTGAGACTCGGTGGCCGAGTGTGAGGCGTCGACCAGCCTCCCTTCGAGCTCCAGGACGCGCGCCTGGACATACAAAGCCAAAGTGATCCGGGATTAGCTCATGTGCCACCTGCGGCACTCAAAACACGCTTCAAATGAACGTGTGGCGTACGTTGGCGTGGGAGACCTGACGCTGGAGTGCTGCAACCTCCGAGCGTAGAGCCATTTGGTCGGACATGAGCTGGTCGACCAGGCGGTCCTTGTTGCGCAGACGCTGCCGTAGGTTCTGCACCACCCAGACGAACCACATGATTAGACCACGCGACACGACTTGTCGGCGCCAACCCTCCTCCCCCTACCTTGTTGGCCAGACGAAGCTCCGCGGCGAGCCGACCTTCGCCAACAGATAGCTCGCCTTGATTGCCGAGACCGATGAGCTCCTGCTGGCTAATCCGCCACGAGTGCTGGAGAACCGAGTGCGACTCAAGCGCACTCCGCAGCAACGCTGATTGCTGGTCAAACATTTGCTGCATCTCGCTTGTCGAAGGGGAGAGGAAGATATCCCTGCCGTCTAGCCCTTCGAGCCCGTTTGGCCCTTGTTCCATCCCGAAATGGCGCGCTTGGTGATCGCCACTGCTGCGAGAGAGCTCCCCGAGAGCCAGGACGACGTCCGCTCCTTCCGACAGCGTCAGCCCCGGGAAGGAGAGCCTGCCCATGTCAGTCGGAGCTCTTCCAGAAAACTGCCCACCGTCCGCCTCATTCACTGCGTGGTCAACGTCTTCCAACATCTCGGTACTGTCTTCGTCCTGGTCCGATTTGTTGTCGACTCGACAGTCTGCGTCAGGGTCTTCCATGCCCTCGCTGGTAACGTACAGTGGCGCTGCAGTCACGTGGGCTTCCCACTCGTCCAGTGTGCGAGCCTCCAAGCGCGGATAGAACTTGTCCTCGAACGGTCCGCACTCCTGTCGCCACCGAAGCGGCCATGGCTTGCACTCCTTTGATTCCGGCGAGCTGTCCTTCCTGCTCTTGCTTCGCGTGTCTCCTTTCGGACGGCGCAGCTTGCCGTCAAGGAATCCAATCTTCTCGCGGTGGATCTCCATCTGCTCGTCGCAAATGATCTTCATCGTCCTCGCCGCCTCAGCCAACGGCTCCGAGCGACGCCCGACCAGCTCTTCCGCGTCTTGCACTATCTGCCCGATGTCCGCGACGAACGCGCTCGAGTCGTTGTACTCAAGTCGGCGGATCTTTGCGAGCACTTTGAACAGGTCGATGGACTTCTTGGCGGACTTCCGTCGGCGATCGTCCGTGTATTCCAGCCCGCACAGCAAGGGGCCGCAGAATGGAACCCCTTGGCGGTTGGTGGCCATGGTCGACCAGATCTTCTCCAACAACTTTCCGAGTTGGATCTTGAACGGGGCATTCGGCGCGCAGTGTGGGCATAGGAATCGCCGCTGCTTTTTGGAAAAGACTTGCGTTTGCAGCACCTGCAACAGCAACAAGCAAGCGCTCATTAGTTGACAGGGTCATTGGCACATCGACGCAGCATTAGCCGGGAGAGATTACGTGGGGCATGGCGGCGTCCGCGATGGCGACTGGACACAGACTGCATTTCCACAGCAAGTTCTTGATCGCAAGCTTCTTTGGCGACGCAAACTTGGCCGCTTCTCGGACGCTCTCCCTCCGACCCGTCAGTGCACAGGTGTGGCGGGGGCAAAACCACACGGCTTCGTCGTCTTTGGGGAACGGGAACGACCCGAGGCAAAACTGGTGGTACACCTTTGTGCACCCCTGGAACTCGCAGACGACCAACTCCCCGCCGAAACCACAGACCAGGCACCGCTCCTCCGACGGCACGTTCTCGTCTGCAGAGACGTTGTCGGCCTCCGACGTACTGTGTCCCCGTGCCTTTGGGATTTCGATATGTGGCGGTCGCTTGCTTCCACTGCTGCTCTTGCCTGGGCCACTCCCGTTGGCATGCTCGCTGCTTGGCGCGTGTGTCAATTTTGCGGCTGCTTTCTTTGGAGGGGGCGTTTGATCCTTCTCGATCGGTGTCGGCGCTGACGCCGGCGACGGTTCTCTCGATGACGACCGGTTCGCCCGCGACTTCTTCGATGATGAAGCGCTCTCTGTCGGCTTTTCAGGGTCAGGAGAGGTGGAAGACAGACGCCGCTTGTGGTTTACGCTCTTGGTCTTGACTTTTTCCTTCTTTGGTTTCCTTGGGCCCGTCGATTTCCCTGTGGATGCTCCCTCCTTCCCGTGTGGGCTCCTGTCCGGACGCGATTCCGTTGCCAGCTCGTCAACGACTGCAGTATTCTTCTCTCGGCAGTTGGGGCAAAACCATTTCCCCGGAGGAACAGTCACGAGCGGCGGGCTTAAGCAGTTCATGTGGTACTCGCGCCTGCAGTCCTTTCCGTCGCACAGAATCAGCAGCGAAAAGTGATCATCCACGCGATTGCAAAGCTCGCACGGCAGATCAATGTCCTCGACGCGTTGTTCCATGCTGAGCGTGGCAGTGAAAGGAAATCCGTATAACAAACGCATCCACGATCGTGAGAGAGAGAAAGCGAGACCACTTCCCCCTACAGCTCGCTCATCCATGCATAGCAGTGGCTAGATGCACGTACATTCGGTCAAAGAAGCGCGAGCTCGTTTCGTCCAAGTTGTCCAAGACCATCTTGGCCTCGTCTAGTGCTTCTTGGATCATCTGCGACTTGCGCTTGGACGCCTTGAAGGTGCTGATCTTCTCCGTGAACGGGAGGAGGGACGACTTTGGCACCCATCCACTGCGCAAACAGCCGACGCAATGCGTTAGAATGTATAGCAGCGGGATGCAAGAGTGCCTTATCACCCCGTCAGTGAGCCTACTCACTAGTTGTGAGAGCCAAAGAAGTAGACGCATGCTTGGCCCTTCTTGGCCCGGTGGCGGGCCAGTTTGGCAAACTCCCCAGGCTCGCTGAACTAGAGGCGGACGGAGCCAGGCCCAGCACAGAGCGTCAAGGGGTCAGTGAACGTGTGTGTGTGCGTTCTGATCTCAGGTACAGCCACAGCTTCGTACTCGAGCTGGCCACGGCGGGTGGCCGCCGGCTCGGGCGAGCACGATCCCGCCCCGCTCGTTCAGGATGGCTCGCAGCGACTCGCTGCCCGCAAGCAGCTCTGCAAGGCACAAGCATCAGCACTGCGTCAGTCGCTAGCGGTCGCTGTATGGAAAAGATATGGATCCAATAGGGGATGAGAGGCCGCACCATAGTACTCCTCCTTTCGGAGGGCCAGCTCCGCCTCATCCATCGCGACGGACAAACGACTGGGCGGCTTCTGTGGGCTGTAGAGCCGCCGGATGGGGGCGTGCGTGGTCGACGGTCTTCTCGGTAAGGCACGTGGCAAGATGCAGGACTTGTTCTGACAGACTGCGCGACCTGCGGGACGCGCTGCTTGTCGCTTGCTCCGCCGCAGGTCTTCCGCTTCTGGCAATGCCAACAGCCGTCTACCGGTAGCGTACCGTGAAATTCGTTTGAAGAGCAACAATTATGAAACAAAAGTCTGAGAATGGCTGAATCCATAATAAATCATTTTTTTACTGTTTCTTTCGACAAGGTTTTATTCGAATTACTCACAGAGTATCGGTACCTCCATATTTTAGTATTAATGAGCTACTCAACTATTTTAAGTTCACATAATATTACTTTGAAAACATACCAAAAACTCACTGATTCGAGTTATCTATGCAATCCGGGATACTGCTTTAGATATTTTTTCTGTAATTTCCAGATAGAATCGTAGAACAAGGTACATATTTTCCTTGTACAGCACGACAGCCCAACCGGGACGTACTACGTGCTACCGCGCTCGCGGATGCCGCCGTTAGAGCCGCGGCGCGGGTGCTCTTGACGTGCATCGGCAGTGCGATGGATCGGTACCTGCGCCTGCGCGGCCACCAAGTGGATTGGGAAGCCGTGTGCGTCGTGCTCGACCAATCGCAGGTCTCCAGAGCTTCCCGAGTATGTAACACTCAAAACGCGGGACTCGTCCCGAATTTGCTTCTTTGATTTGGCTTTTAGACTCTGTTCTTTCTCCGTTTTACGTTTGTAGACTCTTTTCTTTCGGAAAAAGAACACAGCGTTGGTGGACCTTGCAACCCGCGCGTTTTTGCCGTCTTTTTTCCCCGCAGTCCGAGAACGAGCGCGAAAGAGCCGCGAGAAGAGCGCGCTCTTCCTCGGCGAACCCCCCCTCAAGGCAGGAGCAAGACGCAAGACACCATGGCGTCGTCCGCGCTCGAGCCCATCGACGTCGACAACATCATCGAGAAGCTGCTGAGCGTGCGCGGCGCGCGCCCGGGCAAGCAGGTGAACCTGACGGAGACGGAGATCCGCGGGCTGTGCCTGCACGCGCGCGAAGTGTTCCTGGCGCAGCCCATCCTGGTCGAGCTGGAGGCACCCATCAAGATCTGCGGTGCGTAAGGGTCTTGGTACGTGGGGGTCGGGAACCTGAAGGGGAGCTCACTCTGTGGCTCGACTGTGGCGTTTCAAAGGCGACATCCACGGCCAGTACTACGACCTGCTGCGGCTGTTTGAGTACGGCGGCTTCCCCCCGGACGCCAACTACCTCTTCCTCGGGTACGTTTGACTATGATATCTCCATGGTGGCTTGCGCTTGGTGCTGATGAAGTTGCGGCTGTATGATTGTCGGACTTTAGTGACTACGTCGACCGTGGCAAGCAGAGCCTGGAGACCATCTGCCTTCTCCTCGCGTACAAGATCAAGTACCCGGAGAACTTCTTCATCCTGCGCGGGAACCACGAGTGTGCGTCGATCAACCGCATCTACGGCTTCTACGACGAATGTACGCAGCTTGCCTTGTTGTGGGGCTATCGTGAGAGAGCGAGAGAGGGCTTCTATTGACTCCACTCTACCGCGTTTCCAAATGACCCAGGCAAGCGCCGCTACAACATCAAGCTGTGGAAGACGTTCACCGACTGCTTCAACTGCCTGCCGGTGGCCGCGATCGTGGACGAGAAGATCTTCTGCATGCACGGCGGCCTGTCGCCGGAGCTGAGCCAGATGGAGCAGATAAAGCGGTTCGTGCGCCCGACGGACGTGCCGGACACTGGTCTGCTGTGCGACCTGCTCTGGTCGGACCCGGACAAGGACATTATGGGCTGGGGCGAGAACGACCGCGGCGTGTCGTTCACGTTCGGGCCCGACATCGTCAGCCAGTTCCTCAAGCGCCACGACCTCGACCTCATCTGCCGTGCCCACCAGGTCGTCGAGGACGGCTACGAGTTCTTCGCCAAGCGCCAGCTCGTGACTCTCTTCTCTGCCCCCAACTACTGCGGCGAGTTCGACAACGCCGGCGCCATGATGTCGGTGGACGAGACGCTCATGTGCTCGTTCCAGATCCTCAAGCCGGCGGAGAAGAAGCAGCGCTACGCGTACAACGGCCTCGGCGCTCAGCGCCCCGCGACGCCGCCCCGCAAGTAGCGCGCTGGAGGGATCGCCGTTGGAGAGGAGGTAGGACGACGAGGCTCACGGCGGATCAGTGCTCGCGGTATTCATATTTTATGGCATCCATTGGGCGTGAAGCTGGCGACCGACGCCTTCCTCCTCTTTTCTTTTTTTTTGCTTCGAAGTAGTAGCGTTGTGGCCTCGCGTGTCAGTGTCTTGCTAAGCACTCGAGTCCTCTCACAGTGATGGCTTCCTTGCTTGCTGTTGATCTGATGATGCCATGCTAACCCGATCTGGTACTGCGAAATTCACTCTTTCCGGCATCCTTCAGTGCCGAAAGCTCCCCAACGACAGCTCAGCACAATAAGATCACGCATGTCGGCACGCTACCAACTCAATAGCTTTCCAGTACTATCAGCTTTTCGTGCGTGATGGCACAATAGTAGTAGTCTCAGCCTCATGAGCCGCCCTGAGGTGGTCGTTCTCGCTTTCCCTTACAAGCGGCAATCGAGCAGGGCAGCATCCATGAAAAATAAACCTATTGAAAAAATTCTATTAAATAATTTATTTGGGAGAAGCTAGATTGAGAACGCAATATTTACTGACTGAACCTTTTCTGTGACGGAGCACGTTTCGCTTGGAAGCGTACACACCGTTCGCGGTGTTTAGGAAGTAACGGAAAATAGACTTTGCCTCACTATGGCTCTTATCTAATACACCATTTCCCAATCAAAATGCCCATTTTCCCAATCAAACTGAACTAGCACCAGTGACAGGCCATTTTTTATGACACAAAAAGGTCATTTTCCACAAAGCCCAAATTCGCCCATCGCCTTTCCCAGTCAAAATGGAATTGGCATTTTTGAGTACTGTACGTAGAGAACGTTCGAGAACACCGTATTGTAGCAGCAAGACAACAGCTCGAGCTCAGTCACAAAAGAAACTCACGCATGCCAACCACCCCATCGCCGCACACCACCAAATCGCAGAACCGCGAGCTTGCCAAAGCCCGTGTCGTTCGTGTCTTTAAAGAGGGCGGCGACTGGAAGCTCGCGGCCGTGCACAACGACGTCCCGTACACCACTGCTCGCCGCGCGATTCTCAATGATGGTACGCCCATCAAGCAGCGTGGTGGCGTGCGCAGCTCCAAGGTCAAGATGACGGTCGAAGTCATGTGCAAACTGGAGGAGTACCTGGACGAGGACTGCCGGATGACGCTTGGCGACATGTGCGATCGCCTCCGGAGCGATATGAGCGTCGTCGTGAGCAGCTCCTCTGTCCACAGGGCGCTGCAGGGCATGCTGTACAGCACTAAGAAGCTACTGATCGAGAAGGCCACCATGAACATGAGCGTGAACAAGGACAAGAGGAAGACGTTTGCCAAGAAGCTGAACGAGCACGTGGCCCGCGGCGACATGATCATCTACCAGGACGAGACCAACTTCAACCTGTACCTCTCGCGCACGGAGGATGGTCGCGCATTGGTGAGCGCGCTGTGGTGCAGCTCCCACCGTCGCAGGGCCAGAACCTGCACGTGCAGGCGGGCGTGTCCCCTGGCACGGGGGTGGTGCTGCTCCGGCCCCACGAGGGCTCCATCATGATGGAGGAGAACGCCCGCTTCATCGCCGACCTCTTCTTGGCCGCCCTCGAGACGGACGAGTACCGCGAGCTCCAGCCATCGAACAAGGTCGTGATCGTGACCGACAACGCCCCTGCCCACAACCGTGTCGAGACCTACGCGCGCGAGTATCTCGCGGCGGACGGCGTCCTCTACGCCAATCGTCTTGTCATCTTGCGCCTCGCGCCATACAGCCCAATGTTGAACTGTGTTGAGGCGGATGCGGAAGTC
>JAADXZ010000184.1:0-33946 GCA_023338055.1 Phytopythium mirpurense
CCGCCGTGAGCCGTGGGAGTCGTGAATTTCGTCAACAAGACACCCAGCCCAACGCTCGTGTGTCCACGCGTCTCAACACCTCGCACGCTCAAGGGAGCGCTTTCCTATCTGCATGGAAGCCCCGGATACCCGGGCCAACCACGTGTGCTGGGAGCACACGCTTCGGTTGCTTTGGAAGCCTCGTGTCGACGGGCCAGCCACGTTCACTGGGAGTGTTCGCTTCGGCTGCCTTGCAGAGTCCCTTGTTCAAGGGCGAGCCACGGTCACACGGGGTGACCGCTTCGGCTGTTTTCTACGAGGTCTTGGGCGAGGGTCCATCCACGCCACGACCACCCTCCACGCCATCACCTGCGTCTCCACCGGCACTGCTGACTGATACAAGGGCCCATAGGTGCGTGAGCGGGCGCCAAGAATTTGCGGTCCCGCTACACCACAATGGTGCGCATGCCCGGATCTCACGACAGTGAGGGCGAGGCGCAGATCAAGATGGAGCCGGAGGCTTCCAGCGCGGCTTACACTGCTGCTAAGACACCGGCCACAAGCGAGCCGGCATACGATGCGCTGACCGCGAGCTACGCTGCGGCGCATGCGTCAGAAGGGGAGCAGTTCACCATGGGGGCGGCAGCGACCTGGGACGAAGCGAAGCTAGAGATGAAGCCCACAGCCCCCAAGAAGGGCCCTGACGCGAGGGGGCGACGCTCAGCAGCAGCAGCAGCAAGGTGGCGATTCTTTCTATGCTCCGCGGGGGTATGTTCGTGCCACAGCGCAGGGTTACGATTTCCAAAACTTCAGGAAGTTTCTGGTCGTCTCCTTCTCCGCTCTCTGTGCGCACAGCCATTCCTTCGGAGTGGTGAGCGTACGTCAAGCTCAGGGCGCTTCTGCATCAGTTCCTTGGTGCTCAGATGCGGGCGGGAACCGACGGAGCACGCGAGCCGCTGGATATCTGTCGTCCCGATCTTGGTGGTGCTCCGCTGCCATGAGCTCTTAACCATTCACGACTAGACTTTAATAGTTTTATACACACGAAGCGACTATTATGTCGCCGCGCGTATGGACTCAAACACGTCGACGACGCACACACCTCCCAGCTCTTACGTGGGCGAGTTCGCGTGAGTACCACCTAGACAGATACGTTTTCCAGCATCAATGGTGTAGTCTAGGTACGCCCAATGCGGCTGAACCTTCTTTCCGCGAGTTTTCAATTTTCCGCGAGACTGTAATACGTAGCAGGTATGCACCATCGATGTTGGTGAGGAGCTCTGGAGCTTGATGGAGCTTTGGTTCTTGGTGGCGACAGCGAAATTGGAAATGGGCGAAGTGCACGTGAGGCGCTCTGTACATCAGGCTCACGACGCCCTGCATCTCTCTGCCCATTTAATGGGCCTCTTGGAAGAAAAATTTCTACCAATCAGGGTGTCGTTTTCCTCTTTTTGAGAGGCGACGATCATCGTTCTGGATGAAATTGTCGGACTTGGGTAAGGTGGACAAAACTGCAGTACACATTACTAGTGGTTGGTACAGTACACCTACTGGTTGGTCACATTGACGAGTCCCGATGGGGGGACGACTAGATGAGGCGGACATAGATGACATGGGGACGCTCGCTTTTTTAGCGCCCAATAGAATTTCGATTTTTATTGTTGGTATTGATTTAAGCTATCGAATGCAATATAATGCGATGATTGGCTCGCTCGTTTTGAAACACGATAAAAAGCACGCGACCGTTCCTTGTAATAAAGACCAAAGCTGATAGGTTCCATACTAATACAGGCGCGAGAAAGAAGACACCCGCATGCTGCAATAAAAAAGGCGTCTGAAAATGAACCTATTCGACCATCCACGGTACTTTCTGTTCAGTCTCCACTTCGCCCCTCCACCTGAGAAGTGCACAGAACCTGCTCATATTAGACCAATGGGAGGGACGACCCGCTCGGGCGCTCGCAGCCTGCGACTCATCCCCGGGCGTAAAGTCACGCAACGCCCAACACACCAGCCGAACTCGAGTGAAGAAAACTAGACGGCGCGCCATCAAGACCACACGCGTCGTCGTGGTTCGTGGAGCGAGCGCGTCCGACCGCGGCCGGCGAGTGTTCCAGTCGCCGCCGCCGTAGCTTCCTCCTCCTTCATTGCCCAACTCTCTGGCGTCGACGATCGCCTGCCCCCTCCCCCTCCTCCCCACCCCGGAGCCCCCGTCGCTGCCCCGACCGACGCCTTCGCCGTCCATGGCTCGCGTGGCGCGCTACAGGGACGACGAGGAACTGTGGACCATGAACCGCGACGACCACGGGCTGCTGGACAACCCGCACGACGAGGACGCGACCCTGGCGCGCCGCCTGCCGCCGGGCGTCGCGCCCAACAACGCGCTCTTCGGCGCGCCCAACCTGCCGCGGCCGCTCACCTGGCAGCGGCCCGAGCACGCGCCGCAGCGCCGCGCCATCCTCGCGCGCGTGGCGCGGCTGCTCACGCCCAGCGCGCAGCTCGTCGCGGGCGCCGCCGACAAGACGTGGGTGCTCGCGCGCAAGCTCGAGGTGCTGCTCTTCATGCACTCGGCCTCCATGCTCGAGTACACGAACGCCGACAGCCTCGCGCGCCGCGTGCAGGCGCTGACCGCCGGCATCGTCAACAAGAAGATCCGCCGGGGCAGCGCCGCGCAGGCGGCCCCTCCCCCTCCGGCAGGGCCACCGCCCGCCGCCGCCGCTTCAGTGCGCGCGCGACCGGCGGCCCCTGTGGCCTACGGGCCGAGCGAGGCGGCCACGCTGCCAGGCATCTCGGCTCTCATGCCTCAGAAGAAGCGGAGCGTCGACCAGATGCAGCGGCAGCAGCAGCAGCAGACGGATGCCGCGGCGGCGGCCGCCCGCCCGCCTCTCAAGCGCCTCCGCCCCACCGTCGGTGCGCTGCACCTGGGGCCTCCATCAACAGCAGCAACAGCATCATCATTGGCAGCAGCACCAGCAGCACCAGCACCAGCAGCAGTGTCCGTATCGGATGCGTCGCCTGCGGGGCCGACGGAGCTCGGCGCGATGCTGTTCCGAGGCGAAGCAGAGGTTGCCAAGCTGGTGTGGAGCTTCGTGGATGGCGTGCACATCATGCGGTGCCGCCAGGTGAGCCGGAGCGCGCGCGCGCTGCTGCCGCTGCTGGTGTCGTCGCTGCAGCTGAGCTGCAACGCGGTGCAGCGCGCGCTGGCGACCAAGCAGGGGCCCTTCTCGGTGCTGCAGCAGTGCCGCAACCTGCGGCAGCTGGAGATCGTGTCGCTGTCGTCCATGGGCATGACGTTCGGCAAGCTGTCGATGCGCGCGACCGACTGCCCGCAGCGCTTCGTGGTGACGCACGACGACCACGAGCAGATCGTGCTGGCGCTGTCAGAGCAGATGCGGCTGCGCGCCTTCTCGGGGCTCACGCGGCTGGGCATCACGTGCCTGTTCACGAACGAGGAGGCGGACGGCGAGGCCGACGTGCTGCTGAGCAACCTCATGCTCGGGTCCGTCCCGGACCTCGAGGAGCTGTGTCTGCCCGGCAACAGCTTCGGCGACTACGGCGCCATGAAGGTCGCGCAGATGCTGCGCTCCGAGGTCTGCCCCAAGCTCACGCGGCTGGACCTGCGGCGCAACTTCATCGGCGAGGACGGCCTGCGGAGCCTGTGCCACGCGCTCGCGGACGGCTGCGCGCCGCACCTGGTGGAGCTCTGTCTGGGCGGCAACATGGTCACGGACTCGAGCTTCCACCACATCCTGTTCGCCATGGAGAGCGGCCGGCTGCGGCACCTGCGCTTCCTCGGCGTTGAGGCCAACTACCTGACGGCCAGCAGCATGGAGATGCTCGGGCGCACGATCGGCAAGCTCGTGTGCCCCATGCTGTCGCAGATCTCATACAATGACAACAGCGTCGACAACGCCACGGCCAAGCGCGTCATCGCCACGTCCGTCTACCAGGAGCGCGTGTGGCAGGCCAAGCTGCAGCAGCAGATCCGGGACCGCGGACACGCCGAGGAGGCGGACAGCGCATCCATGAGCTCCGGCGACGAGTACGATGACGAGTACGACGGCGACAACGGCGAGGACTCGGACGCGTAGGAGGAGCCCGGAGTGGATGGAGCAGGACCCGACACCGGAGCGAGTGCAGCGCCTGTCGTCGGCTGTGTGGTCGTTGGTGAATGTGGAGGGAGCGCCACGTATTTAATACTGAGTAAGTCGAGAGAAGAAGCCTTGCTGACTGTTGCTGATCTGCAGCTGCCCACTTCAACTCCACGACCGTCACTCTTGAGCTCGTCGCGTGACGAACATCTGATAACGGACGTCGCCTCCGGAAGGAGCCTCTCCATCCCGCTCTTTAAAAGACCGCGAGTGCTTGCGCGCGCGGCGCTCGCTGATGCGGTCGCGCAGCCGCCTCTTGGCCTTGTCCCGTGCCTCGGCCAGCCTATCGCTCGCTCTCCTGGCGGCGCGCGTGAGGCGGCTGCCTAGTCTCTGCGTCAGTCGCTCCCGGTCCTGCTGCTCTCGCGCGCCCGAGTCGGCCGTCGTCCCAGTCGCAGCGCTCGCCGGGACGCTCACCACAACGCTCGCCTCTGGGCCCCTCGTGCTGTCGCCGTCGTCGGAAATTACCGCCGTGGAGGAGACTGCGCACTCGTACGTGTCGACCTCCGAGGTGGCCGCCCCACCGCCGTACGAGTCGAGCGCGCGCGCCACCCACAGCGCCGCGCGCCGCATCGCCGCCGCCACGCGCCGCAGGAGCCACCGCACCGCCTCCACCGCCGCCTCCATCCCCTCGGCCGGTCGCTGGTCTGTAAGTGGCGGGAAAGGACCTCCCCTCCGGACGCGTTGACCCTTATTCGGCATCTTGTTCACGGCAACTCAGCACGTGTAAACGGGTGTGGCGCGCACGAAGCGCACACGGATGGCGAAGCGCTCCGCCCTCGATCGATCGATGCAGAGGCGGTCGGTCGAGCCCCCTCGTGTCACGCGCGTCTATTACGGTTCCGCACACTCCCTCCGTACCCCAGGCGCTAGCACGCCGTCTGCAGGCTGGCGATCGCCTCGTCCGCGAAGACGACGGGCGCGGCCCAGTTGTCGGCGCGAGGGTCCAGGCGGAAGGCGAGCAGCTGCAGCTCGCGCTGGGACGTGACGTCGGCGGGCCGCGGGTCCGGCAGGAAGGCGCGGTCGGCCACGCGCTCGAAGCAAAAGCCGAACGCGCGCGCCTCGCGGAAGAAGAGGTCCTCGGTCGACTGCGCGCGGCAGACGAAGCCGCAGTAGAAGACCGTCTCGAGCGGCGCGCGCGCGCGCAGCATCAGGTGCTTGACCGTCTGCAGGATGGGTCGGACGAGCATCGGCCAGCACACCACGTCGGCGCCCACGATCACGTCCACCGGGTGCGGGAAGCGCTCCTCGAAGGCCGCGGCGCTCGCCTGCTCGCCCCAGAGCAGCGGAAGCGCCACGCACTGCGGTCACAAGGCAAGTGTAAGCCATCAGCACGCACTCGCGAGGCGGGTCAGGCCGAGCAGCGAGCTCGCGACGTGCCTTGCTCCCGTTCTCGCGCGCGTTGTCGGCCAGCAGCCTGAGCACAATGTCGTTCCCGTCCGTCAGCGCCGTCCGCGCCCTGCCGTGTCCATCCATCCATGCAGCATACAGCGCCGCAGCAGGTGTGAGAGAGAGGGAGAGCTCGGCGCGTGACGTGGGTCTGCGACGGACCACAAGCAGCATCGACGCACGCAAACTTGGACGCCACGAGGCCGCTCAGGCCCGCGCCGGCGCCGAGCTCCACGACCGTCTTGCCCGCGATCTCGGCGCGGCGCGACGCGAGGAACCAGGCGAGGAAGACGGACACGGGCCACACCACCTGGCCCGTCAGGTCGTGGTCGGTCTGTCGGCAGCGCAGGCGGCGTCAGCGGCCCGATCTCTACAGTCTGCGACGCAAGCAGACGTGCAGACAGGCGCGTACCGAAGCCGCGGTCGAGCACAGCAGCTGCTGCCGAACGCCGTCGCCGAACGTGAACTCACGCGTCACGTAGCTGCGGCGGCCGTCCATCCATCGTCCGCCCGGTCACCAACGACGCGAGAGTCAGTCTGATTGCCAGTCCTAGCGACTGCAGAGCGGGGGAAGGAGAGCGATGGAGCCTGCAGACAGACACATCGACGAGAGCACTCACTCTTGGTTCAGGAACAGCTCCGCGCTGAAAAAGTCCTCGTAGTCGCCATCGCCGGCGTCTACAGGGGCGACCACAGCGGCGTCCATTGCCATTGCTGCGAGGCGGTTGTTGCTGGCTGGACCAGGATAGACATACCGTAGTGATTATATATACATATACGGTGCGATTTGTGTGATTGACTGTACAATGTTATTAAGGCGGTTTATCCTCCGAATAAGGCACATGGAAGTCAAGAAGGTGGCTTGACACTTAGTCGCGGGAATACTCTGGTGTGACCAGCCATACACATTGTCTCTACGGTTGCTACTGTACGGAACGGGCGCTCGCTCGTCTCACAGCTCCCAGCGGTGCGGACAGCGAAGGCAAATGACGATGATGCGCGTGCGGTCGACGATGGCCTTGCGCCGCCACTGGCGGTAGCGCGTGCGCGAGCTGCCGCACGCGCGGCACTCGAACAGGTCCGACTCGAAACCCTCGAGCTCTCGCTCGTCGCGCATGACCTCGAACGTGCGCTTCTTGATCCACTCCCTGCGCTGGCGCACCAGCTGCGGGTTGGCCATGTCCGTCGCGCTCATGCGCACCAGGCTGTGCGCCGGCAGCTCGCCCGACAGCAGTCGCTGCCGCAGCGCCGCGTTGCGCGAGTCGCGCAGGTTGAACAGCAGCTGCCGCGCCTTCTGCCCGTACGCCTTGGTCAGCGACAGGCTGGGGGACAGCACACGGGCAGCGTCAGCGCTCAACAACTCACAAGAGACCGCACGGCCGCCGCGCAGCCCTGACCTACCTCTGGCCGTAACACGCGTGCAGCTCCGACTCGACTTCCAGCGCCACCAGCGGGGCGCTCGGCGTCTGCACCCGCAGGATATCCGTCAGTCGCGACACGAACCGCCGCCGGCCCACTGTCCACGTCGCGACCGCACTGGCGCGTGAGGGTCCGTTTATCGTCCGTAAGACAAGCAACGGGTCGGCGCAACGTACGGGCGATCGCGGCCAGGCTCCACGATTTGCAGACGCGGCCCACTTGCCCAAAGCTGATGACGATCACTAGCACCTCCAGCGGCAGGTCTCCAGCCAGAGAGCGCTCCCTGGGCGCGACTGGGGGCGATGGGGCGACCGTCACGTCGGCAGAAGCCTTCGCGTCAGCTGTCACGTCGGCTCCCCCCTTCCCGGCGCCTTCAACGCGCCAGCGTCGCTCGTTAGAGCAGCCAGTCGATGCCAGCCACAGAGTACAAGGGACGCACCGTCGAGCTCCAGCTCCTCCTCCAGCTCCAGCGCCCAGGCCGCGTCCTCGTCGAGCGCGTCGAGCGCGTCGGGCGCGGGCGCGGGCGTCGTCATGGGGCAGCGCCCGCTTCACTGCGCTTCACTATGCTCGAGCGCCTCTCCCCGCCGCCGCTGTTTCGGTTGTGGACCCCACCCGTCTAAGTACGAAGAAAAGTTTGACTGTTGCGCGGAGGTCGCAGGAACAAGGGGGCGACTAACCCCTCCATACCCATGTTGAAGTGACACCTTGGAGATGGCTGGCCACCACCAATTCACAGGCGAGTGGATGCCTTACTCGCTCTAAGGCAAAGACCCGCAGTTGCCACGGGACGTGTTGGACTCGTATCATGTCGGGCGTCCGTGTCTGCTCCTTTTCCTCCAAGCTCCAAGTCTTGCCCTTTGCGTCCGTGCTGAGGGTACAGAATGTACTGCCGATCCCTTGGTGATGATGACTGGTGTACATTGACACGCTGCAGTCTTGATTGGATCTGCAGCGGAGAACGCAGTAATGCATTCGTAGTTGCGGAGGCTCACAAGAGTATCCTCGGCTCGATCTCGACACTGCGTTCCGCTGTCTCGCTAAAATGATCGTGTTGTACTCGGGTATTGCCTATGAAAGGTAGGTGGACTACACATATAGGGGCGTTGCGCAATATTAACCTCTCCAAACGCATGCCGTCCGTTGTAATCCGTTTCAACAGGTTTGTAGCCCCCGATCATCTTACGATGGGATTCCCATCCCACGCACGACAAGATCACATTGCCCGCCGGCCGCAGAGTCCGCCTTTGACACCCGACGGCCACCCGAAATGCTCTTCCGTGAGACGGCCCAGCGCTCGATCGGCCTTCTGCGCCGGGACGCGCGGCTTCTGGCGCGCGCGAGCAAGACCTCGGCCCCGTGGACGGCCGCCCGCGCCGGAGCGGCTTGGCTCTCGCCGCAGCCGACGCGCGCTCTGGCGGTGGCTGGCGCTCCGGTGCGCGGCGCGCGGCAGCTCTCGCTGGCTGCAGGCTCCTCCGCCCGCGACCGGAGCTCGGAGCCGGCTAAGAAGCTGGACGTCAAGCGGCTGGCCGTGATCGGCGGCGGCAACATGGCGGAGGCCATCGTGACGGCGCTGGCGTCCAAGGGGCTCATCGACCCGGCAAGCATCGTCGTGTCCGACCCGAACCCAGGTCCGGCCCCTTTAAGCTCGGGTTTGTGTCCCTAGCGCTCTGCTAACGCCGCATTTGCTGGGCTTGAACCGCAGATAAGCGGCAGAAGTACCGCGACATGGGCGTCCAGGCCAGCGACCGCAACATGGCCGCCGTCAAGGGCGCCGACGCCGTCCTGCTCGCGGTCAAGCCCCAAGTCCTCGATGGCGTCCGTGCTGGCGCTTTTCCATCGCCACAACACGCTGTGGGGAGGGTGTACTGACGGGATCTCTTCGGGACGCAGGTGATGGACACTTTGAAGCCGGAGCTGCAGCCGGGCGCGCTGGTCATCTCGGTCGTCGCTGGCGTCACCATTGACGGTACGAGTCGGTCTTGGCTTGGTGTATATATGTGCATGGCTCATTCGTACAAGAGCGTCCATCTAACGGGTCGGGTCCCACGCGGGCGAGCCAGGGCTGCAGCAGGGACTGGGCGACGACACGCACGTGATCCGCACGATGCCCAACACTCCGGCCATGATCGGCGAGGGCATGACGGTGTGGTCACAGTCGGCCGAGGTGACGGAGGAGCAGCATGACCTTGTAAGTCTCCTGGGATACCGATTGGACGCGGTTCAATCTCGTCTCTTATGGTACTCCACCTCTCGCGGCAATGACAGACCAAGGGGATCCTCGGAGCGTTCGGAGTGGAGGTCTGTACCTAGACTTGGACCCATTGCCAATACGTGGAGCCTCTCGAGTAGCTGGAGTGGTATTGACCGAGCTTGCTGCAGGTCTTTGTTGACGACGAGAACGCGTTGGACATGGCCACAGCGCTGTCGGGCTCCGGACCAGGTAGCCCCCTCTCGCCTTGTGCTGGTCTCGAATTCTGACGTTCACACTTGCGCTAACCACGTGCTGCTGGGAGTGCAGCCTACTTCTTCCTCGTGGCCGAGGCCATGATCGACGCCGGTGTCCACATGGGCTTCTCGCGCGCGGTCGCCACCGTACGTCTAGCACCACCGCATTGGCTCCGTAGGTTGCTGACCCTCTTGTACCTCGTTGATCTGAGCAGAAACTCGTCCAGCAGACCATGATCGGCTCGGCGCTGTACATGCAGTCGTCGGACATGCACCCGGTGCTGCTGCGCAACAACATCACGAGCCCGGGCGGCACGACGGCGGCCGCGCTCTACCGCGCCGAGAAGAACGGCTTCCGCGCGGTCATCGCCGACTCCATCTGGGCCGCCTACGAGCGCTGCCTCGAGCTCGGATCGCCCGTGCCCGTGCAGCGCAAGCGCCCACGCTCGTGAGTGCGACAAGCCGCAAGAAGTCAGGCCGTCTACAGTGAATAGGCCCTCCCTCGCTTCGCTGGACCTGTCGGAGAGTGTCATTGACACTTGCATTGCTGCCACTTCAACACTTGCAAACAGAATACTAGTCGTTTGAAGTGGAATTATGCGGAATGGAAGGTTTTGTAGTTGGATGGGTCCTGTATTCAAGTGTATACTGTATGTGTCCTTTGTCAGCTGCAACATTCATCACCAATATGGCGGCGTCGGAGGGGGACGACGACGACGACGAGTTTCTGTACTCGGAGGGGGAGCTGGAGGGCGCGGAGAGCGACGACGTCGACTGGGAGGACGTCCCGCCGCCTGCTCCTGCCGCCGCCGCTCCCGTGGCGGTCTCTGCAGCGCCAACGCCAGCGGCACAAGCGCCCGACGAGCAGCGTCTGTCGGCGGAGCCGGAGGGAGCTCATGACGCGCCTTCGAGCGCCGGCAGCAGCGGGAATGCGGCCGCAGACGACCTCGCGTGGGAGTCGGCGACTCAAGGGGAGGCCGACGCGGAGCCGGACGCTTCCGAGAGCGACGCCAGCGACGCCGAGGACGAGGAGGAGCACAACGAGGAGGGAGCGGACCTCGGCCGCGTGGACTGGGCCGAGGTGAGCCGCTCGCTCGAGCAGGAGGCGCGTGCGGAGCAGGCGGCGGCCGAGCGGAAGCGCAAGCGGCGGCGCGCGGTGCGCATGACGAAGGAGGACAAGGCGCGCGAGCTGGCGCTGCACCAGGCGCACCTGCTCGTGCTGCTGGCGCTGCAGCTCGAGTGGAACGCGCTGGGCCGGTCGCCGCTGCTTCGTGGGCTGCTGCTGTCGCTCACGGCGGGCGAAGCGTTCGACTGGTTCGCCGACATGAAGGCGCGGTCGCTGGCGTACTCGCTGGAGCTCCTGGTGCGCTGGTTCCACCGCGAGTTCACGGTCAGCGCGGCCCCGGACGATGGGGAGGAGGAGGGCAAGGTTGAGGGCCACAGTCGGCCCCTGCTGACCGAGGCGCGGCTTATGAACGTGTTCTTCGAGCGCAGGGGCGCCGAGTACGAGCTGGCGGTTCTCTTCACGACGCTCTGTCGCGCGCTGCGGCTGCGCTGCCGCCACGTGTGCGCGCTGGACCCGCTGGTGGTGCGCTCCGGCTCCTCCTTCTTCGAGGCGACGGCTACAGGCCGCCCGAGCGCCCACGGCCGGTGGCGGCAGCAGTACGACCGGAAGAAGCGCCTCCGGACAGCGCTGGCGTCTGGCGCTACCGCTGCAGCAGGAGATGACGCCCAGGAGGCAGTCGACGATGGAGATGCCGGCCGAGGGCGGCGTCAAAGGTGCCAGTTCTACTGGGTCTGGACAGAGATACTCGACGAGTCGACCAAGACGTGGACGCATGTGGACGCCGTCCGGCGAATTGTGGGGCGGCCGCGGGAGGTGGAGGCGCTGCGGGGGAAGAGCGCGCCGTTCTCGTACGTGATCGCGCTTTGTGACAGTGGCCAGGTGCTGGACGTGACGCCCCGCTACGCGAACGCTTGGAGCAAGACGCTCGCGCTGCGCCTCGCCGATGCGTGGCTGGAGGACGCGATCCACCAAGTCAATCGGCAGCTCAAGAGCGTGTCCGACCCTTTGGCGCCGCCCCACGACCAGATTGGCGACGGTATGACGCTCGCCGAGGCCGAGGAGCTCCTGGCCGACGAGACGCGTCGCCTGCAGGCAATGAAGATGTCGGAGGCGATGCCGACGGCGCTTGAAGCGTTCCGGAGGCACCATGTGTACTGCCTGGAGCGGCACCTGGGGCGGTTCGAGTGCGTGCATCCTCGCAAGGCCGTGGGCGTGTTCAACGGCGAGCCCGTGTTCCTCCGCGCCAGCGTGCAGCGCCTGCAGTCGGCGTTCAAGTGGCGCCGTCTTGGTCGCGAGGTGACGGACAGCGAACGATCAACGCCAGCCAGGTGGTACAACGCGAGCAGCCGGAGGACTGGCGAGGGTGGAGGCGACGATGCGCTTGACCCAGACGAAGACGGAGCGGGGGGAGGCGGCCGGGCGGGATCGCTGGCGCTCTTCGGGCGGTGGCAGACGGCCGAGATCGTCCCGCCCGCAGTGGTCGACGGCGTGCTGCCCAAGAACAGCTACGGCAACGTCGAGGTGTGGAGCCCAGCGCACGTCCCTCGAGGCGCGGTGCACCTGCGGCTGCCGCGCATCGAGCAGGTGGCCAAGCAGCTCGGCGTCGACTACGCGCAGGCCGTCGTGGGGTTCGAGAGGCAGGGGCCGATGGGCCGGTCGACGCCCCAGGTGGACGGCATCGTGGTCGTGAAGGCGGTCGAGACGATGCTGGTGGACGCCCACGCAGACTTCCAGCAGGCCAACATCGAGCGCGCGATCGAGAAGAACCAGCGTATCGCGGCCAGGCGCTGGGAACGATTTGTCAAGCGCCTGCTGCTGCGCCAGCGCCTCGAGGACGACTACGGCAAGGTGTGAGTGAGGCAACGGCGTCCCATGAAGTGTATTACACGAGCATTGTCAGGGCATGGAACGAGTGCTGACAAGTTGCCGTTGTGTACTGTACCCATTGTAATTGGGGTTCCGCCGTAGGGGGTGGTAAAAGTGAGACAGTTTAGAGTCTGTATCGTAAACTATCACGCTTACAAACATCAAGTCACCCTGCTAAAACGTGCGGAAATCCATGGCAATAGCACCGTCACGTCGCGAAATAGGAGCGGGAACTACCGGTACCAAGTACCATACTCGAGAGTGATGATACTACCATCACTCTCGCGTGTGACCGGATGCGTCAGCAAGAACGATTCGTGTTTTGAACGACGCATAGCGGTCGCGCATTCACCCCAACGCTCGACGCTCGCTCTCTACCCGAGCACTGCGCGCTGGCCCCAAGCTCTGGGTTCTCGGCTTCATTCACCCCGTACTCCCTTTCCTACCGACTCCCTCGGACTCGGAGAACGCCATGGCGCTACGCGTGGCGGCAGCCAAGACGGTGGCCAAGGCGGTGGCCAAGACGGCGGCCAAGGAGGAGCGGCGGGCGATGGCGAGCGAGGCGCGCGCCGAGTGGCAGCGGCGCGTGCGCGAGGGCCCGCAGCTGGCGCAGTTCCTGGACGCGGACGATAGCGACGGCAACAACGGCAAGGGCGCCAGCCTCGCTGCCGCAGAGAGGGGCGACGCCGCGGAGCCGCAGTCGCTGGCGCGCATCCAGCGGCTGCTGCGCGACATCAAGCGGTCGGTGCGTGGAGGGAGCCCTCGCTTCGAGCCCCCGTCGCCCGCGCTGCACTGCTGTAGTGTACTCACCGCGAGGCTGTCCGCACAGGAGGAGGCGCACCCGGAGCTGGAGGAGGCGGCGGACGCGGACGCGCCGCTGATGGACCGCTTCGGGCGGCGGCACTCGTACCTGCGCATCTCGCTGTCGGAGCGCTGCAACTTGCGCTGCCGCTACTGCATGCCGGCCGAGGGCGTGGCGCTGCAGCCGGCGGACGCGCTGCTGTCGACGCCCGAGATCGTGCAGCTGGCGCGCGTGTTCGCCCGCGCGGGCGTGGACCGTGTGCGGCTGACGGGCGGCGAGCCGCTGCTGCGGCGCGACCTGCCGGCGCTCGTGGCGCAGCTGCGCGCCATCCCGGGCATCGAGTCGGTGGGCCTGACGACCAACGGACTGACGCTCACGCGGCACCTCGAGGAGCTGCAGCGCGCCGGCGTGGACCGCGTCAACGTGAGCCTGGACACGCTGCAGCCGCGCAAGTTCGCGCACATCACGCGGCGCGCGGCCGGCGGCTTCCAGCGCGTGGTCGAGGCGCTCGCGCTGGCCGAGGCGCTCGGCTTCGGCCCGCGGCTCAAGGTCAACTGCGTCGTCATGCGCCACTTCAACCGCGACGAGGTGGCCGACTTTGTCGAGTGGACGCGCGAGCGCGCCGTGGACGTGCGCTTCATCGAGTGGATGCCCTTCGACCGCAACCGCTGGGACGACGAGACCTTCGTGCCCTTCCGCGAGATGCTGCAGCTCATCCGCGCGCGCTTCCCGGCCGTCGACAAGCTGCCGGACGAGCCGCACGACACGTCCAAGGCCTTCCGCGTGCCCGGCTTCCGCGGCCAGTTCGGCTTCATCACGTCCATGAGCGAGCACTTCTGCGGCTCGTGCAACCGCCTGCGCCTCACGGCCGACGGCAACCTCAAGGTCTGCCTCTTCGGCAACACGGAGGTCAGTCTGCGCGACGCGCTGCGGCTCGGGCTGCCGGCCGACGACCTCCAGCGCATCATCCGCGCGGCCGTGCGGCGGAAGAAGCGCGCGCTCGGCGGGCACGGCGACATGCACGGCATCGCCAAGGCCAAGAACCGGCCCATGATCCTGATCGGCGGGTGAGTCGAGGTCGAAAAGCTCCCAGCGACTTAAGAATGGGAACATCTCGTTGGCCGAGCGTTTCGTCTAGAATGCGTACGCTGGAGGGGTCCAGGCGCGGCTAGTAGCGGTCGAACATGGCTGGCGACGGCGGCCAGGCGCACGAGCCGTTCTCTCGCGCTTGCCGCTTCTCGAACGCGTCGCCGCCACTTGTTCGAGTGCCGCCGGCGTCTCTGCTAGGTCGCTCCTGCGGATGCGCGTGCTGCAGCTCCGACACGGACGCGTGCAGACCCGAGACGCGCGTCTCCAGGGCGTCGAGGCGGCCTTCGACGGCCGAGATCTTGCTCGCCAGCGTGTCCGAGAGGTCGGCGAGCTGCTGAGTGATGGCCGCCAGCGCCTGGACCGAGCCCCAAGTCCCCACGGAGCGCGTTAGGCAGCTAGTCAGTCACCAGCGGTCGAACGGCCGACAGAGACGCGCACCTGCTCGACGTTCGGCTGTTGGCGCGAGCAGGAGCACTCGGCGGGCGCTAGCGGCGGAGAATGAGAGTCGGCTGCGCGCTCGCTCGACTCCTCGGCGCGTCTGCCGCCTTGCTCTTCCCTGCCCTCGCTGCCCCCGCTGGAGGCTTCGCGGTCCCTCTGCGCCTCTGGTCTGTCGTCGGCCCCGGCCCGCTCTGTGTCCGCAGCCTTGTCCTCTCCGAGGACGCTCCGCCCCGACGCGTCTCGAGACGCAGCGGCCCTCGCGTCTCGCAGACGCACGCGCGATACACGGACGCGCCTGCCGCTGGCGGAGTCGCCCCGCTCCCTGCGCAGCCCGTTGAGGCGCTCCAGCAGCACGGCGGCGTGGTCCACGAGCTCCGGCGGCAGCACGTGGTTGTCCACCGACGCGGCGGTCGCCCTGGCCCTGCTCGTCACACACACGCGGCGTTAGACGACGAAGGTCCTTGCGCACGGACCGACACGGAGACCGAGCGCCACAGAGAGGCGGCCGACAAGCGCAGGCACCCACTCGGCGGGCGGGCTCCAGACGGCGTCCTGCTGCCGGCGCTGGCGCTGCAGCTCGGCGCGCTTGCGCAGCACGAGCGCGAGCACGTCGGCCGTGAGCAGCAGCCGCCGCTCGACGAAGTGCGTCGACAGGAACTGCGCCGCGCTGAGCGCCGGGAAGACGCGGAACTCGTCGCGCAGCAGCCGGAAGAGGCTCTCCACGAAGCGCGCGTCCGTCTTGCCGTACAGGTCGAAGCCGCGGGCCAGGAGGAAGGCCGCGAGCGCGCGCGACGAGTCCAGAAGCGCCCAGTGCAGCAGCCGCAGCAGGTCCTGCACGCCCCCGCGCTCGAGCCTGCGTCCACGGCGTGGGTTAGCAGCGGCCCTCGCCGGTCGGCTAGTGCACGGGCGGATCTGCATCCTCTGTATATACGGCACCTCATGGCCCGCAAATGCGGGAACTGCAGCGCGCGCGCCAGCTTGCGCACGCGCTCGGCCGCGTTCTGCACGTCGCCCATGGCAGGTTGGTTTGAAAATGCAGGTGCGAGGGCACTCGGCCGAGGGAAGGTCGCGCGAACGTTGCGCCACAAAAGTGTATTCGCCCGTCACTAAAGCAAGGGTATCTCTCTCTCGCTCGCTCTCTCTCTTCAACAACTCTGGTCGCATCCCAAGCACGACGCAGGCAGCCCAGCCCTCCTCTAGCCGAACTTGGACGCGAGCGCCGCGCCGCCGCGCCGCAGGTTGAGCGAGTTGTACGTGAATGAGTCGACGAAGCCGGCGATCTGTCCGTGGACGGGGCAGGATGCGCGTGAGAGCCGCTCCGTGGGGACAGAGGGGCGGAGAGAGAGCGCGAACACGCACCGAGACGACGCCGCCGACGATGGCGCAGATCTTGACGAGGAAGTGCGTGAGCGGCACGCGGTCGTTGTCGACCTTGACCATGAACGGGGACAGGTCGAACACAAAGAAGGTGCCTGCGGGAGCAACAGCAGCCGGTCAGCCACGCAGGCCGCGTGCCAGGTGGGGAGGTGACCTGCCGACCAACCGACCGACCGACCAAATGACCAAATGACCAAATGACCGACCTGGTAGCGCCGACATTTGGCCGCGTGGGTCCAGGTACACCGACTGCTTGGTGAACGAGAACTGCCACCACCGCCACGACCGTCTTGTGAGAACGTACGCCCACCACAGCGAGGGGCAGGGCCGAGCAGAGCTGGCGCGCACCTGGTACGAGGGCTCCTCGGACGTGCTGTCGCTGTAGATGGTCGGCACCACCTTGATGTAGTACTGGAACACACCGCCCGCTGCCGCAGCCGTCCGCACCACACTCCACACAGTCAGCAGCAGACCGAGTCCATGTCGCTCCAATGTCGCTGCGAGCAGCAGAAACACGTACCCTTGTCGGCGATCTGCGAGGCGCCGTCCAGCGGGCCGACGGCCCCCGGGTACGGCTGCCCAAACGACAGGCTGCGTGCAACAGAGCCACAAACCTTGTTCGTCAGTCGGTTGGTCCCCACGCACGTCGGCGGGCGCGCAGACCTGTGGATGACGTGGCTGGCATTGAACGCGAGCTCCTGGCCGGGACGGAACTGGTGCACGAGGCGGCCCTGGCGGTGGAAGGTGCGGCCGAGGGCCACGTGGAAGTTGCCGGCCACGCGGTTGACCATCATCTTGCCGGCGAAGCGGCAGCCCTCGCCCTCCTGCGCCAGCTTCTCCTCCAGCTGGCTCTCGCGCACGCACTGCTCCTTCTGGTCGGCGTCCTCGAGCGACAGGTCGCTCGCGATGAAGGCCTCCTTGAGCGCCTCGCACGAGTTGCAGCACTTGCTGCCGGACGGGTGCCGCGCCTCGTAGCAGCTGCCGCAGTACCCGGGCGGCACGTCCGTTTTGACCTCCTCCTCCTCGCCCGCGGCCGTCACCATGGTCATGGGCCGCCCGATCGGGCTGCCGCTCGCGTCCAGTCGCGTCTTGACGATCGTCTGGTGCATGTTGACCTGCAGCTCGCCGGCCACGTCCATCGCGTTGATGTGCGCGTCTGAGCGGTTCGGACGCATCGTCAGTCGCTTGCCTGCCTTTCTCTCCATAACACGTTGACAAGGCCACCGGGCCAGGGAGGGGGCAGGGGAGGGCGCGTACCGCGGCAGTTGATGGACAGGAAGCTCACGTCCACGTTGATCTGCAGCTTGTCGCCCAGCGACGAGTCCACCACCATGTGCTCGTGCGTGTCGACGCTCAGGAACGCGTGCAGCTCCGACAGGAAGAGCACCACCATGACGACGCCCGCGACCAGCGAGACTGTCCCCACGCCAGGGCGCGTCAGTCAGTCGCAGGGCCCACGCATCCACACACGCGCCAGCGGACCGGCGGGAGGCGCGCGCTACGTACTAGTGGCGCCAAACTCGGTCTGCACCTTGAACTCGCCGTGCATCTTGGGGTACACGTCCACCTTCTTGAGCGCGCGGCGCGCCGACCGCGAGAGGCCCGCGTCCTGCGCGGCCTCGCCGTCGTCCACGTCGCTCTTGACCGCTCGCTGGCGCATCCCCGACATGGCTCGCTCGCTCGCCCGCAGTCCCGCAGTCCGCGATAGTCAGCCAGACAGACAGACAGGCAGTCGAGTCGCAGGCCGATCGATACAATGCGTCCGTCCGTCCGTCGCCGCCTCTACTGTGCGCTCTACGTGGCTGCTCGCGGTGCGAGCCTCTATCTTTCGATGCATCGCATCATATCAAATATGAAAGGTAAAACAAGCAGACTCAGAAGTTTTCGCCTGCTGCAGCAGCAGCTCCTCCATTTGCTGCAACATGCGGGTCGAGCGGCAGGTCCGTCCGTCGCCGTCGCCGTCGCCTCGGCGCCTGCCGCGCCCCTCCCGCCGCCCTCACGCACTCACCATGTGTGCCGTGTGTGTATGCAGCTGGAGCTGACGCCGACCTTCTCGGCGGCGATGGGCGGCCGCGTCCTGGCGAACGCGCACGCGGCGGCGGACCTGGACGCCGACGGCCTGACGGAGCTCGTCGTGGGCTCCGTCGCGGGCGCGCTCGCCGTCTTCAAGGCGCGTAGGCCCTGTCGGCGGCGGTAGAAAAGAGGCGGCGCATACTGAGGCCCTAACATGGCGGCAGCGCTCGCGCAGGTGTCGCCGGAGGAGCTTGTGCTGTGGCGGTCGTGCCGACTGGACGGCGCCGTGACGGCCGTCTGCGTCGACGCCAGGGCTTCCGGCGGAGAAGGCGGCGCGTCGGACGCCGAGTCGCTGGTGAGCGCTGAGGTCGCGGTCGACCGCCGAGTCGCCGAGTGCTGACCACTGCGTGCTGCGCAGCCGCGGGTGGTCGTCGCGACGTCCGAGGGCAAGTGCTACGTGTTCCAGTCGCTCGAGGCGGAGGAGCCCTTCGGGCCCGCGGCCGAGTTTGTGCGTCCCGGCTTGTACCGTCGCTGAAAGAGTGGACGTGGTCGTGTCTAACGCCGCATGTCGCGTGCTGCGCGCTTGTTGGGGCCTCAGAGCGTGGCGCTCAACGCCAGCGCGGTCGCGGTGGTCGGGGACGAGCTCGTCGTGGGCACGCGCGACGGCCGCATCCTGGTCTTCGGCGCGGACGACGCGACGGTGCGCAGCCCCATCTAACGCAGCGATATAGGGGCCCTCTTCTCACCCTACCCCGTGTGGAAACGACGTGCAGGGCGGCACCTACAAGCAGGCGGCGAGCTTCGAGGTCGCGGCGGAGATCGACGCGATGCGGGCATTCTCGGCGCCGTTCGCCAAGGCGGGCGGGCCGCCCGTGCTCCTCATCTGGTGCGCGTCCGGCGAGATCTTTAGCTACGCGCGCGAGCAGACCGGGGCGAGACCAGCGCTCGCTTCGGAGGAGGACGGCGCGAGGAGCGTGGCGCTGTGGAACGGCCACTCGGACGAGAGGGAGGACCTGGCGTGCATGGTGGATGGCGTCTCCGTCGACGGAGTGCCCGGCCACGTCGCACACGTGTCTATGGGCGAGCGAGTGGCGCTGGTGTCCCCGTCGCTCGAGAAGCTCTGGGACGTGCAGGTGTGCGCAGCTCCTCCTCCCCCCTCCCGTTCGTCGCTGCTGGTCGGTATTTGAAGACTCACGCTCTGCTCGCAGCTCCCGGAGGCGGTCATCAGTCTGGACAAGCTGCGTCTTCAACCACGACACGGGTCGGACGACGGCAGACACGACACGGACGCGGTGCGTCTTAGTATAGACCGATGCCGCCGGGTGACTGTGATGGCGCGCTCTAACGGACGGCTGCTCTGCTGCCGCTCGCCGAGTCCAGCTCATCGCGTGCACGTGGAGCGGGCAGCTGTACGTGATCAGGAACAGCGAGGCCCGCGTCCACTTCCGCGCCATGCTCCCAGCCTCCAGCATGTTCACGGGTACAGCAGCACCGTACTCGACATTGCGTTAGCCGCGTCACTAACACCTTCTTTTGGACTCGCACGCCCTCCCTCTATAGCCGAGATGGCGGGCGAGGGCGGCCGAGGCGGCCCCATCGTGGTCGTGGTCGCCACCTCCGGGGCGCTCCTGGTCTTCTCCGACCTGAGCCGCACCGTTTCCAGGGCGCTCGATCGCTCGACGCTGGTGCGTGGCGCTCCGACAGCCGGACGGCTCGCACCTCCTGTATAGTAGCTCTGACGTATTGTGCGTGCCTGGCGCGTGCAGGTGGAAGCGGTCGAGAAGAGCGCGGTGTTCGCGCGACTGGACTCGGAGGACAAGCGGCGGCGGGTGCTGGCGCTGCTCGGCGATTCGCAGACGCTCGGGGGTGCGAAGGCGAACGTGTCGACCGCAGAGCTCCTCCGCGCCGTCGTGTCGTCCTCGCTTGCCTCGCCGTGACGCGGGTCATGGAGAGAATGCGGCAGGAGAGAGAGGAATACAAGTCGTCCGTCGTTCATATGGGGCGCACGCAGCGCAGTCGCAGAGGGCCGCAGCGCTGGCTGACCGGCTGGCTGGCTGGCTGCTGTGATGTCGCTGACCGCGCTATACTACCTACCAGTTCTGCAGCTGATAGGCGCTATCGACCACGTCGGCGACGGTGGCGGGGCCCCGGCGCAGCAGCTCGTGCGCAAACTCGGCGGCGTAGGCCAGGTGGACGCGCACGTCGGACGTCTGGGCCGCGTGGAGCTTCCAGGAGGCGTCGAAGGCGCGGAACATGACGCTGAAGAGCTCGAAGAAGGCGATGGGGTCCTCGAAGAGGCGCCAGAAGGGCCGCTCCGCCCCGAGGCAGCCGCCGTCCTTGAGCTGCAGCAGGTCGGCGAGCGCCGCGGCGATCTGCGCGCCCACGAGCGCGAACGAGAAGGAGACGGGTCCGCGGTGCGCCGCCGCGTCGCTGAGGATGGGCCGCGCGACGGCGCGGTGCACCTCGAGGAAGAAGGCGAGGCACTGCAGCGGCAGCAGGAACTGCAGCTCGCGCAGCGGGTCGCCGTAGCGGAAGCCGAGGCGCTCCCACTCGGGGCCCGTGGCGGCGAAGGGCTGCGCGTCGCCCAGGCAGCTCGCCCACAGCCGCTGCAGCAGCTCCTGGTGCTCGCGGCTGCCCTCGCGCAGCGGCTGCTTCATGGCGCCCACGAGCTTCGCGAGCTGCGCGAGCGCCGCGGCCGACGGGGGCGCGCTGCCGCCGCCCGCGCCGCCGCCGGCCGCCGCCACGACCACCTTCTCCCACATGCGCGCCGACTGCTTCTGGATGGACTGCGCCACGGCCGACTGCTTCACCTTGGACGCCAGCGCCTTCTTGACGCCCAGCAGCACGCCGCCCGCGTCCTGCGGGGGCGGGGGCAGCGGGGGCGCCGCGGGCGGTTGCTGCGCGCGGAAGAAGGCGGCGAACTGCTCGTCCTCGCGCACGCCGACGCGCTCGTCCGCGTCGCCCGCCGGCTCGGGCGACAGCTGCAGCACCTTGACGAGCACCTCGCCGCGCCGGTCCACGGGCAGCGCGCGGTCCTCGTCCAGCAGGTCCAGCCAGAGGTAGGCCGCGCCCGCGCCGCCGCTCCCTAAGGGGGCCGCGACCCGCAGGCGGAAGTGGTGGCGGCCCTCGAACGGGAAGCGGCGGCGCAGCTCGGCCAGCGTCGGCCGCGAGGACAGCATGAGCGACGACGCCAGCGCCTCCAGCGGCGCGCCATCGTGCTCCGCCAGCGTCTCCTGGAAGAAGTAGCGGCACAGCACGCCGTGCACGGGGGGCGACGCCATCTCGACCGGTCGGTCGGAAGCTTGCTGGTGGTAGCTATCTTCCTGACGCGGTCGTTTCTGCATATATTCGATGACGATTGGTTGAAAATACAAAGGAAAACTCAGTGATTGGTTGAAATACCGATGCGTCAGGAATGTTGCCGTTCGTTCCACCACCTTGTGCCTCCTTCCTCGGGAGAGTCGAATGAATGCCGTGAGCTCGCCATGGACGCGGACGACGACGAGTGGGACGACGCGCTGCTGTCGGAGATCGCGGCCATCGAGTCGCGGCACTTGCGACAGGCGGCGGCTCCGGCGGCTGCGGACGCGGCTCCAAGTGTAGGCGTAGGGACTGCCGGCGAGTGGGCCTGTCGGTCCTGCACGCTCCGGAACGCGGCGGTGCGCGCGGCGTGCCAGGTCTGCGGCACGCCGCGCGGCCGCACGTTCGCGTCGCCCGCTGCGCCTTTAGCTCCTGCCTGCGCCTCTCTCCCGCCGTCGTCGGTGGCGGCGGCGTCCAGGGCCGCCAAGAAGACGGTGCAGTCGACCATCTCGTTCGGTGGGCCGCCGCCTCGGCAGCAGAGCGCTCCAGCGGCCACTGCGAGTGCGACTAGGACTGGGACTGCGACTGCGACTGCGACTGGGACTGCGTGTGTACTGGCGCTGGCGACGGGTTCACAGCGGAGCGCCAGCCAGCGCCAGCGGCAGCCAGAGGCGCAGCTGCCACTGCCGCCGCTGGTGGCCACGGGGGAGGACGCCGAGGCCAAGCTGCGGTACGAGGACGTGGTGAACCGGTCGCGGTACCCGGCGATCGACTACGCGGCGGCGCACGAGTTCGTGTACCCTAGCAACTACCCGGTGCGCGAGTACCAGCTGCGCATCTCGGAGAAGGCGCTGTACCACAACACGCTCGTGTCGCTGCCCACGGGGCTGGGCAAGACGCTGATCGCGGCCGTGGTCATGTACAACTTCTACCGGTGGTTCCCGCGCGGCAAGATCGTCTTCATGGCGCCCACCAAGCCGCTGGTGGCGCAGCAGATCAAGGCCTGCCACGAGGTCATGGGCGTCCCGCAGGCCGACACGGCCGAGCTGCAGGGCAGCGTGGCGCCCGCGCTGCGCAAGGTGCTCTGGGCGTCCAAGCGCGTCTTCTTCTGCACGCCGCAGAGCATGCAGAACGACCTGGCGCGGGGCGTGTGCCGCGCCGAGGAGTTCGTCTGCCTCGTGGTGGACGAGGCGCACCGCGCGACCGGCAACTACGCCTACTGCTGCGTGCTGCACGAGGTGGCGCGCCGGACGCCCTTCTTCCGCGTGCTGGCGCTGTCGGCCACGCCGGGCGCCAAGTTCGATGTCATCCAGGACGTGGTCACCAACCTGCGCATCTCGCACATCGAGAGCCGCTCGGCCGACGACCCCGACGTCAAGAGCTACACGCACGCGCGCCAGGAGGAGGTGATCGTATGCCGCCTGAGCAGCCGGATCACCGACGTCCAGGCGCTGCTCCTCAAGGTCTTCCAGCGCATCGTGCACCGCCTGTACCAGGGCGGCGTGATCCAGCACCGAGACCCGGACAAGCTCACTCGCTGGTACGTGCTGCAGGCGCGCGACAAGTTCAGGAAGAGCCCGGCGTACGAGGCCAACCGCAGCGCCGAGAGCGACCTGGCGATGCTCATCAGCCTGCTGCACGCCAAGAACCTGCTCACGGTCCACGGCCTCAGCAGCTTTAAGGAGTACGTCATGAGCTGGGTCAAGGAGCGCCAAGAGGGCGCGCGGCTGTCGTGGTCCAAGCGCGAGATGCTGCAGTCGACCGAGTTCCACGCGCTCGAGCTGAGTCTCACGGGCGGCAGCAACGGCGCGGGCGGCTCGGACGCTGGGAGGGGGCAGCCCAGCCACCCGAAGCTCGCCAAGCTGCGCGAGGTGCTGCACGAGCACTTCCAGCGCCATGCGACCGGCGGGTCGAGCACGCGGGCGATCGTGTTTACGCAGTACCGGTCCAGTGTGACGGAGATCGTGGACCTGCTGACGCCCCTGGCGCCGCTGCTGAAGGTCCAGCAGTTCGTTGGGCAGGGCACGTCCGGCAAGAAGAAGGAGAACAAGGGCCAGTCGCAGAAGCTGCAGCAGGAGATCGTGCACAAGTTCCGCCAGGGGCTCTTCAACGTGCTCGTGGCCACGTGCATCGCCGAGGAGGGGCTGGACATCGGCGAGGTGGACCTGATTGTGTCCTTCGACGCGCTCACGTCGCCCGTGCGCATGATCCAGCGCATGGGCCGCACGGGCCGCAAGCGCGTCGGCAAGGTCGTCATCCTTGTGACCGAGGGAGACGAGGAGAAGAAGCTCGCGCGCAGTGCGGCGGCCGCCAAGACGGTGAGTCGAGCGCTGACGACGTTCAAGAACAAGTTCTCGTACGCCAAGTGCCCCCGCATGATCCCGAGCGGGATCCGGCCCGCGCTAACCAGGCTGGAGATGAGCATCCCCGAGTTCCAAGCGAACAAAGTCGCCGGCAAGCAGGTCGCGGACGGCTTCGGGCACAGGCGGCGGTGCGAACAACTCGGCATCTCCCTGGACGAGAGCTGGAAGCTGAACGACATCGAGCGCTCCATCGCCACCGCCAGGTTCGTCCCCGAGGGGTTCAGCGCGTCCGAGAGGAGCCTCCTGTGCCCAGTCATTGCGCCGCGCAGGCACCTGCTCCGCCGGCGCTCGGTGGCGGAGGGGAGGGCGTCTTCCCTGCTCGGGTACTCTAGCAAGTCGCTCGTGCTGCTGTCGATGGTGCGCAAGATCAACGGAGTGGACGAGGACCAGTGGGAGGCCGAGCTGCTGTCACGAGGGCAGCTGCGCATAACAGGCGCGGATGCAGGTGCGAATGCAGGTGCGGAGGCGGAGGCGGACGCAGAGGCTCCTGTGAGCCAGAGCTACGAGTGGCAGGACCCGGCGGACACGAGCCTCGGCAGCGTCGGGTCTCCTCGCCGCCTTGAAAGCGCGAGCAACTCGTTCATCGAGCTGAACGAGTCAACGCTGGACGTGGGGATGCACTTCAGTCCGCAGTACATCGACCCAGTCCCAGAGTACGCAGCTCCCGACGCGATGGACCACGCGGTGGGGGTTGGGGCCGGGATGGCAGCCAAGCGGACCCAACGGCGTGCGGAGCTCGCGTCGAAGTCCTCGCTCGCGAACGAACTCGGTTCGCCAGCGCGAAAGAAGGCGGCCACCCCTTTGTCCAAGGGCAAGAAAGCGGCGAAAGCAGCTTCGCCGCTGCCTACGGCCCGCAAAGGAGCGCTGATCAGCAGCGACGACCTCCGAAGGGGCGAGAGACTGCTCGAGCAGCTGCAAGAGCTTCGCTCCCTCGCGCGCTCTCTCTCTCAGAGTTCGCAGACTCCTGGTGACCAAGAGTCGACGGCGAGCGACGAGGAAGCCACCGTCGCGAGCTCCAAGCCGCCGGACAACACTGTGAGTCTGCCCGCCTTCCCTCGCCTGAGCATCTCCCGCCGCCTGAGCTTCCACCAGGCCGGCGGCGACGAACTGCTCAGCAGTCGGGCGGACAACTGCGTCCCTGAGCCACCACCATCTCTGTGCTCGTCGTTAACTGGACTAGCGCCAGCGCGAGAGCATCGTGGCTCGAACGAGAGAGAAGCGCTTGGCGGCCTGCAAGCTGTCGTCGTGCCTGAAGCTGCTGCTGCCGCCGCTGAGTCTGCCGCGCCGCCTCCACGGAGGTCACTCGCTCTGCGGGCGGTAGACGGTACTGCCGACGACACGGAAATGGGGACCGATGGTGCTATCGGTGTGGAGGGCGGAGGAGCGGCGCCCTTGGAGGCCGCGACCAGCAGCGCTCGAGCAGCAAACCAGCATCGGGGCTGTATCGACCTCACGGTCGGCAATGAGCCACATGATGTAAGCGCAGACGCTCATGAAGGCGCTCAAGTAGAAGTGGTGGATTTGACGACGCACAGCCCCGACGCGACGGCACCCGACGGGGCCAAGGAGGAGGAGGTCGGTCGTGGCAGCTCAAAGCGCCAACCGCCGACCACGAGCGCGTCGACGAGGACTACTCAGAGGGACGACGATGCGTGCTCTATCTGCCGGGAGGCCGAGTCGTTCGACGACGACCCGATCGTCTTTTGCGACGGCTGCGAGGTCGCCGTCCACCAGTTCTGCTACGGCATCGCCCGCCTGCCCGCCGGGGACTGGTTCTGCGACGCCTGCGCCAGCGCGGGCCGCCCTCCCGGCCCGGGTTGCGCTCAAGCTCCGGTCAGCTGCCACTTGTGCCCGCTCCGCGGCGGCGCGATGAAGCGGACGGCGTGCGGCCGGTGGGTCCACGTGCAGTGCTTCCTGTGGATCCCCGAGCTGCAGCTGCGCGCGACCGACGCGGGGCTGCAGCTCGGGTCCCTCGACGCGCTCGACCCGGACCGGCAAGAGCTCGAGTGCTCGCTCTGCCACTCGCAGAGGGGGCGAGGCGTCATCCAGTGCGCCTACAAGCGCTGCCTCGTGGCCTTCCACGTCAGCTGCGCCTCCTTCGCGAACCACCGGCTGCTGCAAGTCGACCCGCCCCCGGACCACCCGCAGCAGGGCACCATGTTCCTCGCCTATTGCCCGCTTCACCGGGACGCCAGCCACCCCACGGGCGCGGCCCCAACGCACGCGCAGTCAGCGCCAAGACCTCTGCTTGCTCCTCCTCTACAGAGCGAGGTATCGCCGCGAGTGACGAGCCCCGACGCGGCTCACGCGTCGCCTAGCGCGCTCCTGCTGTCGATGCGCGATGCCGACGACTCGGCGCGCAAGTTCTGCAAGTTCCGGCGGCTCAAACGCAAGTTCGAGGCGTCCCAGTCGCCCGCCGAGGCCGACGCGGCGCGGACGTTCCCTGCGGACGACTCGCCGTGGGGGAAGCGCGTCAGGCGCTCGCAGCAGCGCGTGGAGCGCAAGCGGCTGCGCGCGATGGCGTCGCTGTTCATCGAGAGCGAGGTGGACGTTCGCGGCGGGCGGGAGGACGACTACGGCGACGAGGACGACGGCAGCGAGGCCGACGCCGAGGACGACTCGTTCATCAACGACTCGTCCCAGCTGTTGTACTCGCAGACGCAGACGCCGTCGCCGAGCGCGCGGCCGGCCGGGAAGCGGCGGCGCCGGCGACGCGACGGCTCCCTCCCGGGCGACATGCGCGCCATCTACGCCCGCGCGCTGCTCGAGTCGCCCGGGACGCCCGAGTTCCTGCGGCGCGCGAGGCAGCGCGGCTCCATCCCGGCCGACGGCGTCATCAGCGCGTGCCTGGACAGGCTCGAGAGCGCCGCGCCGCCGCCAGCACCGGCGGCTGCGGTGCCGTGCGCTTCGGCGATCGCAGTGGAAGACGTTGTGCGGGCGAGTGAGGCCGCGGATTTCCGAGGCGTCGACGACAGCGATCGGGGCGTTGGCGACGCCGAGCAGGCCGCTCCGTCCTTCGACCTGCTCTCCGGGCTCAAGCCGCCAGCGGAGAGCTCGATGGGAGTCGCGCCCTCGATGTCGACGGCGTCGACAGAGGCGCCTCCTCCCCGTGGGGGCGCGCGTGACGACCCAGAAGAGGATGCGTCCGTGATCCGCGAGCGAATCGAGGCGAACCGGCGGAGGGCGCTGGAGAAACTGCAACAACGGAGGCAGGCCAAGCGGATGGCGCTCTCCCCGGGGCCCTCGGTCAGCGGGGCCGCTCCGCGCGAGCCAACGCCGCCGCAGCCCAAGCCAGCGGCTCGGGGGGACGTGCATGGCGAGGCGATGGACGACCCGCCCTCCTTCCAATTGCTGTCGACCGTCGTGGCCTCCACGTCCCCCGTCGCCAGCGAGGCTGAAGCGGCTGGCAGGTGCAGCCGAGCGCCTGCTGCCCGGAAAGACATGAGCGTTTTCGTGAGCGCGTCGTTCGCTGCGTCCCCCGCCTTCGCCGCCTTCGTGCACTGCGCGAGCGCCAACGCGTCAGTGGACATCGACGACGCCCTGGAAGCGGACGCGCTGCTGAGCGTGCGGACGGCGGTGCTGTGGCTGTCGGCGCGCGCGATGGACGCGTGGGCGGCGGAGGCGCCGGGGCGAGACCCACAGGCCCACCCGCGCGTCCGCTCGCTGCTCGCGGTGTTCAAGCGCCTCGCTATTGCGGTCGAGGCGGGTCGAGATCCTGCGCCGAGAGCCGTCGAGGCTGTCGGCCGGCTGCAGCAGCTGCCGAACGCCACGGTCATCGTGCGTCCGGACGGCGCGGCGCTCTGTGAAGCCCTGCATCGCGTCGCACAGTACGTGGCCCACGCTCTCTCTTGCTTTGTTCTGAGGACTCATCGCGCGTTGTGGCTCGGATGGACAGGGACGAGCGCCATTGCGGCTACCACCTGCCGCCGCCGCTCCAGCTCGCGCTCACGCCCACCGCATCCGCTCGCGCCGCCCCCGAGATGGACGCCCACTTCCAAGCGCGCCTGACCTTCTTCCGCTCCATCCCGGGCGTGTCGACGGGCAGCGCGCTGTCGCTGAGCTTCCGGTTCGCCAAGTTCGCTGCCGAGCAGATCCCGGCCAGGAAGTTCAACGAGATGCACTGGCGACGCATGCTGCCGTGGATCACGGAGGCGGCGGCGCGCCAGATGCACGCGTTCGTGGCCTCCCGCGGCCTGTAAAGTACGACTGTAGCCTTGCTGGCGAGGGCGAATGGACGTGTGGATTGACTGACTGCTTGGCGGGCCAGCGCGCGTCTCCCCTGCCGGACCCGACGCCCTACTACGCTTTGAGCGCCGAGATGATGCGGATGGCCTGGTCGAGCGTCTCGTCGTCCTTGCAGAAGGCGAGGCGCACGACGCCGGGCGCGAGCTGGTGCTCCGGGCGGCTGAAGAAGGGCGACGTGGGGATCACGGCCAGCTTGGCCTCCGTGCACAGCTTGTACGCCATCTGGTAGTCCGGGTAGCTCTGCTCGGACGCACCGCACGCGCGCGTTAGTCAGCCCAGAGCTAAAGCCGCCTCGGAGCGAGCGACGCAAGCGACGCACCCGCTTGGGCAGTGCCGGCGTGATCTCAACGTCACCGAACTCGTCCAGGAAGGGCAGCCCCGAGACGTTGCAGCACACAAAGTAGCCCCCCTCGGGCACGATGGGGCGCCAGCCCGCGGCCTGGAGCGCCCCCACGAGACGGTCGCGCTTGCCCTGCGCAGCCCCGAGCGACACCACGCGCATGACCGTCAGCGTCATCGCGGGTGTTATTGGGCCACGTCCTGAAGCGCTACAGCAGCGACGGGCGACGCACCTGGAGAGTGGCCCGGAGCTCGTCCAGGTAGCCATTGCGCTGGGCCTGCTGGAAGCACGAGGCGAGCGCCACCTCGAAGGGCGTGGCGCCGCAGAAGGGCACGACGCTGTGCGCCTTGGTGATGGCGGCGGCGAGTGGCGCCGGCGCGACCGCGTAGCCGACGCGCCAGCCCGTGCACGAGAAGGTCTTGCCGGCGCTGAAGAGCGAGATGGTGCGGTCGAACATGCCGGGCAGCGCGGCCAGGCGCTCGTGGCGCAGCCCGTCGAAGCACATGAACTCGTAGACCTCGTCCGCGAGCACGAGCACGCCCGGGTGCCGGCGCAGCACGGCGGCGATGGCCTCGAGCTCGGCGCGGGTCAGCACCTTACCCGTCGGGTTGTGCGGCGTGTTGAGCACGACCATCTTGGTCCTGGGCGTGATGGCGGCCTCGAGCCGGGCCGGGTCGAGCCGGAAGTCGGCCGACGAGAAGCGCGCGCCGGCCGCGCCGCGCCGGCTGCCGAACGCGGCGCGCTTGTCGGGCGCGAGCTCCATTGGCACGCCCACCGTCCGGATGCCCAGTAGCGTCGCCACCGACTTGTACGCGTCGAAGTAGGGCTCGAACACGACCACCTCGTCGTCCTGCGGGGGCCAGCGGCGTCAGTCGGCCATACAAAAGCGCCACCGCCACCGCCGCGGCTACTTTAAGAGCTACGGCTACTGCTGCTACAGAGCCTACCGGTTCGACCAGCGACGCCAGGACAGACGCGATGCCCTCCTGCGCGCCGTTGAACGTCACGATCTCGGCCAGCGGGTCCAGCGCGCGCCCCACCAGCGGCGAGTACATGTCGGCCAGCACCGCCACGTAGTCGGCGTGCCCGCCCGGCCGCGTGTACTGGTTGAAGTCGCCGTTGATGGCGTCCACCGCCGCCTTCTTGACGAACCTGCGCCCACGACCCGCGCGTCAGCTTGGCGGCCCGTCCGTCCGTCCGTCCGTCCGTCGGCTCGGCAATGCCGCCGCCGGTGCAGCACGCTAGCTACAGTACGCTGCGGACGCACTCGGGCGTGTGGAACGACGGGAAGCCCTGGCCGAGGTTCACGGCCCCGTGGCGCGCCGCCAGCTGCGAGATCTCGGCGAACACGTTGTCGCCCAGCGCCTGCGCGCGAGAGCTGATGGGCCGCCGCCCCAGCACGCGCGCCGCCCGCAGCGCCGTCGACGTCATGACTCGGTGCAAGTGTGGGGAGGGAGGGAGGGGGTGAATGGAAGGAACGTGGGGCCAAACCTCTCTTGTTCTCTCCCCGTGCTTCAAGTTAAAGCGCAACTTGATCGCAACTGTAGCTCAACTCGAATTGCAACAGAAGCGCAACTGAAGCGCAACAGAAACGCACCCTCTAGTTTGTTCCAGACCCGACAAGGCAGACGTGCGCTATTTTTTCGATTGCAGCCAGCAGCGTCCGACCGACGAGTCTGCCCGCCGCGCTCGCCATGGCGTCTCCCCCGGCCGCCCCCCGCGCGCACCTGCCGGCCGACTGGAGCGACACGGACCAGCACATCATCGAGTCGCTGCTGCTGGCGAGCGAGGGCCGCACGCCCCCCGCGAGCCGGCCGGCGCCCGCGGCCGCCAAGAAGCGCGCGTCGCGCAAGCGCGTGTCGATCGAGGAGAAGCGCATGAAGCACCGCGAGGTGCAGCGGCGGTTCATGCAGCGCAAGAAGGTGCGCGCCAAAGCTCTCGCTGCTTACGTGCCGACTGCGGTCTGCGTGGCGCTGTCACTGACGCGCGCAAGGCGCCGCCGCCCGCAGGAGTCCATGGCTCAGGTGAAGCGCTCGATCGCGGCGCTCGAGCGGCAGCTGGGGCTCGTGCAGCTCGCGACGGAGCGCGCGGCGCTCGAGGCGGAGAACTCGTCGCTGCAGGGACAGGTGCAGGCGCACGCGGCGCCCACAGCCGAGCCGCCGACGCGCGCGAGTCTGCTCGGACAGTTCATGGTGCGCCCTCTCTCCCCCTACCTGTCGGTCTCGGCCTGCGCGGGAAGCCTAGGCGCCTAATCTAACCATGCGACGGCGTTCCGTTCGGCCAGCGCGAGGTCCCGCGGGTGGAGAAAATCTTCCGGCCCGTGTCCCCGCAGCGGTGGGAGGAGATCGCGTGCCAGACGCTCACGTGTATGGACGCCATCTTCGCCCGCTGCCTGCTCAAGACGGCGGGCCTGAGCGTGCTCGGGTGGGCGGACCACCGCGCCGTGGAGGACTCGACCGTCACCTTCACGCTCTCCAAGACGTTCCCGCACGTATGCGCCGAGGAGCTGTGGAGCCGCAGCTGGGAGCGCCTCTCCACGGACAGCTACGCCAGCTTCTTCAGCCCGTCGCTGCTCGTCCAGGTGCGTGCGTGCGTGCGTGCATGGTTGCAAGGACGCTCCCCTGGACGACGCACGGGCCAGGCAGGGAGACGACGAGTCCGCTCTGACGCCGCGTGCTTGACCCGCAGAAGCACCTGCTCCAGCGCGTGTGCGAGGACGCCATCATCATCTACCGCGGCATCTGCTACCCGCAGATCGGGCGCATCGCCCGCGCCGTCGAGATCATCAGCCGCGTGCGTCGCGCCGACGACTTCGTCTTTTTCATCCGCAGCCTCGACGTGGCCGAGGTCGAGCAGGAGCTCGCCGCTCCCGACGCGTGGACGCAGTCGCTCACGGCGCTGCGCTTCGCGCCCACCGACCCCGAGCGCCCCGAGGTCGGCTGCACCGTCCACTACGGAGGCAGCTACGCCAACATCCCGGCGGGTGGGGTGCGTTACTGGCTCATGGAGATCCTCTTCCTCGTCCTGCGCTTCGAGAGCTCGCTCATCTCGCCCATGTTCGCGCTCTGCGGCAGTACAAAAGACTGATGGAGTGAGTGGAGGAGTGTACACTATCTAAATCTACCACGACACCTACCTATGATATATCTGGAAACAAATTGGATGCTCGAGTAACCGATACATAGCCACGCCTGGAACGAGTCGAGCAGGAGCGGCTACTTTCCGCTCGGGGATGGAGGCTCGCTCCATCATGGAGACACCGTTTGCTCCTGAGGAGCGGGGTAGGGTAAAGGCCGAGAGCGTGCTTAAATCAGTGGGAGCAATTATCCAGCTTGCCATTATCGAAAGCAATTGGCTAAAAAAAGAAAAATCACCGATTGGCTGAAAGCCATTTTGAACTTTACGGCAGTGAGATATATCTTACTGAAATTTTCGAATATTTCACGTCCTTTCGCGGACGGTAGCTCCATACAAAGAATATAATATTAACACTGCGCCACCAGAGGCGCTGGCGACCCTGGCGGAGGCGGAACCGTCTTCCATGTCGTCGCTATCGACCGTCGTGGTCTGATGCGAGACGATCTGGGAGGGGGATTTGGTGCGCGAGCTGCAGCCATAGCGCGCGTCTCCACCATCGTCGCCTGCCCGCACTTCCAGATGAGACCGCCCTCAGAAGATATAGCGAAAATACGCAATAAATCTGAGAGCACATGTAAATTATGCTCGCACTTTGCTCGCAAGTAGCCAATCAGATTCGAGAGCGGAGGATTTTGGGGGAGCGGAAGTTCCAAGTGACAGTCACTCTGAGAGCTTTAGGGCCGGAGCGCCGCGCCCGCTTCCGATTTAGTGCCGTAAAAATGAGGAGCGACTTCAATAAAAATTCTCGCTCCTCTCGAAAAAACGGAAAGGTCAGGAGCGGCAGTTTCGCAATATACCCGCTCACGGAAAGTTAGTTCTTTCCAGGCGTGTACATAGCCAATGGAGGTCTTATCTCCGTAGAGGATACCGCTTGCGATCTTTGATTTTGAGACCCAACCTACATGCATCTAATAAATAGGGGCGTCTAATAACTATAGGCGAAACTGTCGAACATGTCGAGCTGTATCTCGGCAACCACGACAAATCACGACGTCGAACCTTCACGATCGGCACTAGCGTCGCGTGCCGTATCGCCTGCCAACGTGACAAAGCCATTGTAACGGGGTTACACGGGGTACACGGGGTACCCTTCAGTGCTGCGCACTTAGTCTTGTGCAGACTTAAGGGCAGCCGCCCTCCAGCTAGGTACGCTGTGTGGTTGAGTAGCTCACACGAGCCGTGGTGAGTACCGTGAGGTACTGTCACTCTTTTGACTTCACAGAGTTGTGCGCACAGAGCACTCCAACCCATGCATATCCTTGAGCTTGATTGCAGTGTGTTCATCCTTGCGCGCCTCTTGAACAATGACCCGCACGTCACGACAGCACAGGGTCGCGCCCCCGCCGCCCTGTTCTTGTGATGAGAGTACACTGCACTTCACGCGAGGAAGCGTGCACCGTTCGCAGTGCACCTTCAGTAACCGTCAAATAAACTTGCTCTCACTATGGGCCCGTATTTACCTTATGAACTGCGTTATAACTAGTAGAAGAAAGTGTTTACTATGAAGCGTTTACTCATGAACGAGCCGAAAACGGGTGTCTCTCAGGCACTCTCCATGGCTAACCTTACAAACTGTAATTGAAAAGAGTGGCAGTACTTTACGGTACTCGCCACGGCTCATGTGAGCCACTCAACCTCACAGCGTACATTACTGGAGGGCGGCTGTCCTTAAATCCGCACAAGACTAAGTGCTCAGCACAAAAGGGGTACCCCTTGTACCCACGTGTAACCCCGTTACAGACCCCCTCTCAATAAACCTGACAGTGCGCTTCATGCAGTTATGCAATCGGCTAGTGCAGTCTAATGATCCACCCGCGCTCCTCGTCGATGACTGACCGCCGTGTTCCCATTAGGAAATGACTGGCGTGCCCACGCAACTCAAATTGACATTCACTCTTGTTCACTGGAATATTCTATGAAGTCTGCGTGGACGCTGATTTGATCGCATTGCCAAAATGTAAAGTTCTATAGTGTAACGGGCAAAAGCGCCGTTACCGTCGTACACGGTGCTTGTGAGGAAGCGAGGAAAGGTCCCAGCCCCTGGGACCTGTGTATTTGTGGGTGTTTTCAACTCTGAGTGGATTTTTACCCAGGGCGGAGACCCTGGGCTAAACTGGCCCTAAAAAGGCAAATGCTCCAACCCGATAGGCTGATAATGGGGCTGCTTCCCCATAATCAGCCAATCAGCGGATGCCAACACGACACCACGTCGGGAGGACCCGACGTGTGGTCTACCTACCTACAACTGGTACTGGCCTGAAATCCCTACCTAAACATGCACACTCGTACCTGAAAGTACCTACAATCGTAACGGGGATCGCCCCGTAACATCACCCCTCTCTCAAGAAAGCGCTCACCCAAGCGCTCCTGGGGCATCTTCTTCTGGGAGACTGCGGAGAACAATGGAGAACGCGGCGCGGGATCCCAACCGCGCCAACGACGGCCAGTCAACCTCATTCGCAAACTTGAGGCCCACAGCGAGGAAGCACGAGCAGCACCATGGCGACAACGGCGCCGACCGGGGGCGCG
>JAADXZ010000185.1:0-33873 GCA_023338055.1 Phytopythium mirpurense
CCGTATTTGCGGTCCTGCTTCCGACCGAATACATCGGACCCTGGCTATACAGGACTCACCTACCCCTAGTACATCTTGATTGGATTAAATTGGACACAACGGGTCTTCTTATTGGACAATATATAGATATCCCCGCGTTAATACACCGGATTGGCCACTTTCGTACATACAAAGCTCAGGTTCGGTCGGACCTTTAATAATATTCAACCATATTCATTTCGCGCCCACAGTGTTTTCCTGCCTTCCATTCTCCTTCTCTCCCTTCCCCAGATTGGAACGCAGGAAAAGCAGATCATGGCATGGACTCCGCCCGGATGGACGGCGCACCGGCTGTGCAGGCGGACGCGGCGCAGGTGGCCACGATGGACCAACTTCTCGCGCCGGCCTGGGCGTGACTAGAAGCTACGACTGCTGGCGAGCTGTTCAAGGCGGCTCGCGGCGCTCAAGCGGGTGTTCAGGAAGACCCGCAGACGTCCACGACGGCCATGGGCAGCGCACAGGCGCCCTCGACGGCCATGGACATGGTTTCCGCTGCCTCAGACATGGCGCGGACGGGGAACGCGACGGCGGGGACGCGGTTCATCACGACAAGCGCCCCGCAGACGTCCACGACGGCCATCGACGGACAGATCGTGTCGCAAGGTTGGCCAAGGACCTCGGCGACGGCCGCGGGCAGGCGGATTGATGCGCAAGCGGGGGCACAGCAGGCCCCCGCGCAGAGGCAGCAGCAGCGGATCGCGACTACTGCTACAGCTGCCATTGAAACCATGTCGTCGCGGGAATCGTGGATTTTCGGCGCTGCAGTCCCTCCGCGGCGGTTCATCGCAGCAGATCAGTTTGGGGTGCAGCAATTTTTGCAGGTGGACATTGGCCTGGACCGCGCATGGAGCGCAGGGCTAACCCCATAGGATGATCTCGCGGCCGTCCTGCATTTCAACCCATATCTAACGCTGGACTATCCTCTTCCTGCGCTGATACCACCTCCACACACGGCGGCTGCGGGCTCCCGAGCACCTATCGCGCGGCCACGGGAAGGCGTCGACCCGCGCCCCTCGTCGTCGAGCTGGGTACCTCTGTCGGTTGAGACGCTTCCGATGTACCTCGAGCGTATGGACGAGATTCTAGCAAGCGATCCAGACGATGACGATCGTGGACGTGCAGGAGTTAACGCAACGCGGCCGCCAGGCTGGCCGGCCCCGAACAAGCGTGCTCGACAACCAAGGCGCGTTCGTTCGGCAACCTCGACTTCTGACCAAAGCGACGGGAGCTTTGGGACTGAACAACTGGAGCCTGTCTCAACCTCCGACCAAGATGATCCTGATGACTAGGATTACGTGGACGAAACTGTGGACGAGGACAAGGAGGAAGAAGCCGTCTCTGATGTTGGCGGGTCCATGGATGTGAACATGGACTGGATCATGGACAGTGAAGAGGATTAAGCCGACGGGATCGACAAGGGCAGGGCTACAAGATCCAAGGCAGATGCGGCTCGTGCAAAACGGAAACGCCGATCGAAGTTGCCGTCTATGGTGCAGAAGACGCCCATGCCCGTTCCCGTCCGCGGCCCGGCATCCGTACACAAAAGTTGGGACGCGTGGGCAGCGTACCTGCGGAGCTACATGGCAGAGACCCGGCAAATCCTTTCAAACAAGACTACGCTCAACTGCGAGCTGCGGAACAAACGGCTTTCCTCGACGGTGTCAACACAAGAGGGTCGCCACGTGCCTTTCGTTCCGGTGAAGTGGAAGGTGTACGAGCGCTGCTATATATGCACTCACGGGTGGAACAAGAAGCCGCGCGGAACCGGCGTGCGGCCGCGCCAGTTTACTCGCGGCTCGCACTGCCCGTTCCGCTTCATCGTCCAGCTCGAGAAAGAGAGCGGCGTGTGGCAGCTACGACTGAAGAACGGAGTGTTCATCCACAACCATGCGCTGGCGAAGCGCAACTACAAGACCTACTCATCGAGCCGCGGCATCGTTGACGAACACAATCGAGCCGCCGTCGCAGAGATGGTGAAACACGGGAGGAAGCGCTCTGCTATATACGAGTTTCTCTTGGAGCAAGGGGAGAATGTCGTCCAGCGTGATGTTGACAACATCGTGTCCGACCTTCGGGCCAACAACGGGGATCCAGAGGACGACGATGAAGCCTGTGCTCTCGCGCTGCACGACTTTTCTGCATTGGATGGAAATGTGGCCACCGTTGACGAGACCGACGCCGAACACTCGGGCGTCATCAGCATATCGTCTCGGCACATGCGGTCGATGTTCGCGAGGTTCCCAGAACTCGTTCTCGTCGATTTTACCCACAAGACCAACCGGTACGTTTCCATGTATTAATCATGATTAGTCCGCGATGCAGTCGTGCATCGGCCGTGTCGCGGTCGTGTGTACAGCGACTAAGTGATCGTGTCTGTGTGTGTGTGCCAAACGCAGGCTCAACTAACAACTCCTCACGTTGATGGTAGTGGACGAGAATGGTGAAGGGCAGCCTGTGCAGCAGACGATGCTCGAGACGAACGCGGACTGGCATATGTCCCGCGCCCTCGAGCATACGCTGCGCGCGAACCCAGGCGTGGCGGATAAGGTTGAAGTCATCATGGTCGACAAGGACCTCCAGGAGATACGGACGCTCAAGGAGTACTTCCCTCCGGCTCGCATAATCATCTGCGTGTTCCACGTCCTGGAGTAACTGAAGCTCGCGTCGCGCAAGGCGGAGTACGGGAAAATCTCTCAGGGGGACCACGAAGACATCGACAAGCTCGTCCACAACATGGTGTTCGCACAGTCGGAGGCCAAGTACGAGGAGGAACGAGCAGCCCTCCGCTCACTGTGCAAGCGCTCGGGGCTTGAACCGTTTGCAGAGTACATGGACAAGAACTGGCACTCGTGCACGGACATGTGGGTCGCGTACAGGCGCGCTCGGCTTCCACATCTCCGCGTCCACACGAACAATCATCTCAAGTCGTTCTTCGGAAAGTTCAAGGGGTGCGTCGAGCCGGGGATGTCGCTGAACCAAACGTTGAAGGCGTTGATTGGCTACGACATGCGGCTGTGGAACGAGTATCAGTTCAAGCGCGACCGCATCGGGTGCAACACGGACCAGAACTACTACGACGAGATGAACGAGGTGCTGTACTTTACAAACCACTTCGTGGCGGGCCACGTGGAGAAGCAGTACACCATGACGGTCAAGAAGAGCGGCGAGTTCGCGTACAGCATCGACGAGGATACTCAGCGTGTGGTGGTGAAGGGGGCCAGCAAGACTCACGAAGTCGACTTGCGCACATGGAGGTGCTCATGCTCGTTCTCCAGATCCATGAAGCTCCCCTGCCAGCACGCAATGGCGTACCGACGGCGGAAGAATCCGTACGGTGTGTGCATCCCCAAGGTCAGCATTGACCCAAGGTATGTCCATATGTAGGAAATGCATAACGCATGTTCAAATCGTGTGCCGGGCATGTCTGTGTCATGATATGGCCATGTTCATTGGTGAAATCCTTGCAGTCCTGACCAAATCTGTCTCTCTATTCTTTCCATGATACTGTATCAGGTGGAGACGAGCTGGAGAAATCCCCGTACCCTCGCAGAAGTTACGATTTAACGCATTCGGGTCGTTCAACACTACGAATAAGCCGATGACTTCGGCCGAGAAGTACAAGGACGCCCTGAGCATGATGCAAACCATAGCCAGAGAGCTTGCAGACATCTCAGATGATGACGCCTACCACGACCACAAGGCATTTCTGAACGAGCAATGACGGAACATCCGGCAGCGGAAGAGACTCAAGATTGGCGGATCCAGCGGAGGTGTTGTTCTCGATCATCCTCCAGAAAGAGTTAGTCACGCCGACTCCCCGTCAGACGACAGCGTCGCGCGGGAAGAAGACGAGCACGGCAACGATGCCAACAGCATCGACGGAGCCGGTCTGCCACCTCGCGTCCCACAGCCGACTCCAAAGACTGCTGCCTCGCGTCCCCCAAAACAGAGCCCAAAAAGTGTGAAGCGTCGCTCCAAGCCAGCGCGGGACAACTCGTCGAGCAACGATGACTTCGTGGACGCCGTGCTGTCGCTTCCCCGCGTGCGCTTGAATCCACACGCCGTCAAGACGAACCAGGCCAAAGGTGGACAAGGAGCAGCACGCGGCAGAGGAGAAGCAAGCGCGCGTCCGCTTCAATGCCTCCGAAAACACCGACGCTCGTTGGGAGACGTCACGCTATCCTGTCTAGCAGCGTCTATCATGGACGAGCAGCCCGGGCTCACCGAGGTGTCGAAGCTGGTGTCGCCTCTCACTGTCAGGTACAAGAGCGCGTCCACCAAGCGTCCCGTTTTCCGCAGGGAAAGCAACCCAGTCCTGAACACCTCCGCCTTCTACCTGTTGCCAAGAGCACTGTGAAGAAGCTGCGCCAAGGTCCTGCCGACAAACGACAGGGACACGCCGCTAGCAGTCGACATGAGCAGCGAATCCGACATGCCCAACAACGTTCTCGACATGGCGACCAATGATAGCCGCGAAACGGACGTGACCGATGGCTCCGACGTGAAGAGGCCAATCGATCTCGTGCGCATCTCAGGGGTGGGCGCGTTTGCACGCTCCCAGATCGAGGCCATGGTGCTCCTGTCAAGCCTGAAGGAGGACGCGGACTACAGTGAGGAGTTCATTGTGTGGTTGCGGCAATGCGCAACCGGAGCTGTTCCAGCACGACTGCAGCGCGCCGTTCTCTCAACTACCGATGCACTCGCACTACGCTATTCATATGCGAGGGTCACCGGTCTCGGCACTCGGTGCCTCTACGCTTCTGTCTACCGTGTGATGCCGCCTCGGTGGCTGGATAGCGCGGCAATAGAAGGATTCATCGACCACCTGCGAGCTCAGCACCACGGCATCCACTACGCTGGAGTGTGCTCCGGCTTTGCGAAATCTAGGCGGTCTAAAGACCAGAGTCTCCCCCAGACCATCAAGGACAAAGCCGCACAGCTCGTCGCTGAGGTCGTCGAGCAAGAGTGCGCGCTTGCAGCGTGGATTGAGAAGGAAGCTGCGGGCAAGGAGGGCAAAGACCAAGCGGGCCAAGATGCAGAGCCAGACACCGAGAGTGAGCCTGCGGGAGGAGAGACAGACCGAGAGGTCCGCCAGGCCGTTGATCGCGCTGTTCTTCTCATACCAGTCAACTTCTCGAATTATCACTGGTGAAGCATCGTCGTCAACGTGCCCAAACGTCGCATTCTCTACTACGACTCCCTTAACGGCAAGGGCCGCGAGGGAGGCCTCGACGACCTCGCATGGGACCTCGTCTGCTTTCTGATCGTCAAGTTCGAGGTAGTCTGCATCAACTCACCCTTGCAGTTCAATGGCTACAGCTGTGGCCTGTTCGTCTGCCTCAAGTTCTGGCACTACGTTGAGAAGACGCTGCCGGCAGATGACTCACCAAACGCCGGCGGGATTGTTGCTCAGCGCTTTCGTTTCTTACACTACGTCCTGTTCAGCTGTTTGCCTTGATTGTAAATAAACTGACTTGCACATTACGTTTTCTTGCATTGTCATCGTGCCCTCGAGCCTTCAACTAGTGCCACGGTGGCATCTGCATCCGCTCGCTTATGTTGGAAGAGAACCAATACAACACCAGGTGAATATCTTGATCTCAGTATGGTCTATTTACTCGCTTTTGTCTCGCGTTTCGCAAATAAATTCGATGTACTTTTCAAATTAGTTTCTTCATGCTCTGGAAATGGATAGAACTATGGTAGTTACTTGGAGTCGAACTATGGATAACAATACCGTCCATTACAAAACGACGCAAATGACAGGAGAAATCCAGCAAGGTAATGTGTAGTACAGTAGGGTAAAGCTCTTATAGTAGAACGAAATAGACGGTTTCCGGTTTACAAAGAGCTCATCGATATGTCTAGGGAATACAGAGTGAAGGAGGTGGGGGCGGCGCACGCGCTCACCCCCGCTATCAAAAATTCTACTGTGGAGTTACTCAAACGAGCATTCCTAAGCGTTTACAGCACCGGGGTGCAAGGGGCCTGCTCCGGCTTATGTCAGCGCCCTCATTGAGCAGCGCCAAACACCAGTCAGGTAAGTATGAATTGCTGGAGATGAAGATGGCTGAAAATATATATAAAATGTAATCCCATACGGCTTTTCTTTGAGTTTTGATTAAGATACTTGACTACTAATCTACCCTAACAAATATTGCAATATCATTATTCTAGCCTTCATTTGATTTTTTTCAACGCATATAACCGTAATTGCTCTATTCGCTTCGGTTGTGCTGTTCATTTTGAGAATTATTACACAAATATACTCTCAATATTTTGGTTTTTACATCGGTGTCTTTCCTGGGTGGCCCCCAGACCACACAGCGCCCAAAAGATCCGACGCTAAAGCGCAATTACCTCCCAAGAAGCGCCGCTCCGCTCTAAGACACGATGATGCAGGCCCCCGTGATGGTGCTCAGTACGTACCAGCCCCATAGTTCCCTTCACGATCCTCCCTCTATCCTGCCGCTCTGACCACGCGCGCTTGTTACCGCTTGCGATCTCTCCAGACGCGAACACGCGGCGCGAGACCGGCCGCACCGCCCAGCTCGGCAACATCGAGGCGGCCAAGGTGCGTTTAACGCCTCTAAATGCCTGCGCGATGGTCTTATCAAGCTAAAACGTACCCACGGTGCGGTGCAGGCCGTCTCGGACATTGTGCGCACGACGCTGGGCCCGCGCTCGATGCTCAAGATGCTGCTGGACCCGATGGGCGGCATCGTCATGACCAACGACGGCAACGCCATCCTGCGCGAGGTCGACGTGTCGCACCCGGCCGCCAAGAGCATGATCGAGCTGAGCCGCGCGCAGGACGAGGAAGTCGGCGACGGCACGACGTCCGTCATCATCCTCGGTGCGTGCCGCCCTCGAGGAGATCATTTGGCGCGCGGATGGATAACTAACGCGTGGCCGTCCCTGTCGTGCTTGCAGCCGGCGAGATGCTGGTGGTCGCAGAGCCCTTCCTGTCGCACCAGGTGCATCCGACGGTCATCATCCGCGGCTTCCACCGCGCGCTCGAGGCGTCGCTGGAGGTGGCCAAGTCGATGGCGCGCAGCATCGACCTGGAGGACAAGGAGGACATGCGGAAGTTGATCCAGTCGTCCGTGGGCACCAAGTTCTCGCCGCGCATCAGCAACCTGGTGAGCGACCTGGCGCTGGACGCCGTGCTGACCGTGACGCGCACCACGCCGTCGGGCCGCAAGGAGGTGGACGTCAAGCGGTACGCCAAGGTGGAGAAGATCCCGGGCGGCGAGCTGGAGGACTGCCGCGTGCTCAAGGGCGTCATGTTCAACAAGGACGTGACGCACTCCAAGATGCGCCGCCGCATCGAGAACCCGCGTGTGCTGCTGCTGGACTGCCCGCTCGAGTACAAGAAGGGCGAGAGCCAGACGAACGTGGAGCTCACGAACGACGCGGACTGGAACACGCTGCTGCGGCTCGAGGAGGAGTACATTGAGAACCTGTGCGCGCAGATCGTGGCCATGAAGCCGGACATTGTCATCACGGAGAAGGGCGTGTCGGACCTGGCGCAGCACTACTTTGTCAAGGCCAACATCACGGCCTTCCGCCGCCTGCGCAAGACGGACAACAACCGCGTGGCGCGTGCCACCGGCGCGACGATCGTCAGCCGCGCCGACGAGATCCAGGAGTCGGACATCGGTACCAACTGCGGCCTCTTCGAGGTGCGCAAGCTCGGCGACGAGTACTTCGCCTTCTTCGAGGACTGCAAAGACCCTGGCGCGTGCAGCATCCTGCTCCGCGGCGGCAGCAAGGACGTGCTGAACGAGGTCGAGCGCAACCTGCAGGACGCCATGCAGGTGGCGCGCAACGTGGTGTTCGAGCCGCTGCTGCTGCCGGGCGGCGGCGCCACGGAGATGCGCATCGCGCACGAGCTCAAGAAGCGCGCGGACGAGATCGAGGGCGTCGAGCAGTTCCCGTTCCGTGCCGTCGGCGAGGCACTCGAGGTCATCCCGCGCACGCTGCTGCAGAACTGCGGCGCCGACGTGGTGCGCGTCATGACGGCGCTGCGCGCCAAGCAGGCCGAGAGCGCCGAGGCGCACGGCATTGACGGCGTCACGGGCAAGGTGACCAAGGCCGAGGAGCTGGGCGTGTGGGAGCCCTTCCAGGTCAAGACGCAGACGATGAAGACGGCGGTCGAGGCGGCCTGCATGCTGCTGCGCATCGACGACATTGTGTCGGGCCTGGCCAAGAAGAAGTAAGGCTCGGCGCCGCCTCCGAGCGCCCGCCCGTACTACACCCAAGACTCGCGGCGTGTCCGTGCTTCTCCCCTGCTGCCCCCTCGGTTGTTTTCACTGAAGTAATATATACGGGTCTTTCGCTCTCTCTGGCCGGGTTTAGCGCGGGCGGTTGACGGCGCGTGGGCGGTCGGCGGCGGCGGGTCGCGCACTCGTCGACCTCTCAAGCGCCACCCACCGTGTTGCTCATGGCGAGCGACTGCGAGGTGCGGCTCCTGCTCGAGCATGCGCGTCTCCCCGAGTCCGAGGCGCCCGAGGGCGGCAAGCGCGACGCCAGCGGCCGCGCCGGTCGAGTCCCCGCGCGCGACATTTACGCGCGCGTGCTGCTCCTCAGCCAGCAGACGGCCGTCCCTGGTCTCAGCCGCGGGCTCCGCATGGACGAGCTGCTGGCGCGCACGGCGGAGGCGGCCATCCAGCAGGAAGACTTCGACACAGCGCTCGAGAGCACCACTCGCTTCTTCTGCGAGTGCTCGGCCAAGAACCAGGTGCGTCCTCGACGATCAGCACGCTGCCAGTCAGCATGACAGACACACGGAGCTCACTGCTATGATGGATGGGTTGTTACGCCGATAGTTCTACTGCCGAGCGTTGCTGGCGCGCGCCCAGTGCGAGGCGCATGGCGCGCGGCTGGACGTTGGCCCGCCCAAGCTGCGCAAGCTGCTGAACGCCATCCACTTCGTCGTGCAGGTGCTCCCGATCGCGACGGACGCCAAGAAGCGGCCGGCGTACGACTTCCTCGTCTACAACGCATCCGTCGTCTACTGGCAGGTCGCGCGGCAGCTCATGAAGCAGTCAACCTTCCAGTTCCTGGCCCCCTCACTGGTGGCCATCACGGAGGCACTCAAGCTCGTCAAGGAAGAGGACGCGCTCTGGGTCGCGCGGATGCAGATGGCGCTCGTGCACGCGCTTGTCGACGGTGGACAGCTGCCGAGCGCCGCGAAGGCCGTCAACGAAGTGGTCGACTCGAGTCTCACACCGCTTCTTGGGAACCCAGCTTGGTCATCAAGCAAGGAGCTCAAATCTCTGCACGAGGAAGCGCTGAGCCTCCAAGTCCACGTGGGTTCTCTGGAGGACGCCGAGTGCCAAAAGATCGTCCCCGCTGTGAAGAAGGCGGTGCAGTCGCTGCCAAATGCCACGCGACTGGCGGTCATGGTCAAGCTGCAATGTGTCAAGTCGGGCAATCTGCAAGGAGCAATTGAAGACGCGTTGGGCGAAATCTTCCAGGACGCGACGGGTATGAGGGCTTTCTCCGCAGCGACGACGACCGAGTCGGACGTGAGGGCGTTCGTGGCCGCCCTAGACGCTGCTGCGCTCGGGGCGATCGACACGGAGATCCTCATCGAGGCCGCTATCCACGCTTCACTGAGCAACTTGCCGAGGTTCGCGAGCTGCTGCGACGTGGTAGTAGAGCAAAAGCGCAAGAGCATGCAGCCGCGACACCGCCTTCTCCATCAAGTACTGAAGGTGCTGCTCCTGGCCGAGAACAGTGCGGCAAGCCACGAAGAGGGAAGGGTCAGCGTGGAGCAGAGACAGCAATTGATGCTCTCGCGGCGAGTCGAAAGTGTGAAAGCGTTGGAGCGAACGCTGCTGGCCGTGAAGCGGCTGGGCGACCAGAGCTTGACAGAGCGAGTCTGCATGCTGATTTGGAACATGGCACTGCCGCTGCTCCAGCCCCACCTCCGGGCCCAAGTCGAGCGAGCGTTCAACCTCGCGTCGACCACGCTCGAGGAGCAGAACTCGCTGCTGTTGGAGTTCCGCGCGAGGCTTTACCTAGAGGTGGGGAAGCTGGACGCGGCGTCCGATTTCCTTGCCAAGGCCAACACAAACACCAGGAAGGCACTCGGACTCGACTACGGCACTATTACCCATCAAGGAGCGCAGCCGATCTCGATCGACAGCCTGTGCTCACACGCTCAGGAATGGACTAGCAGACTGATGGACTTGCAACTCGAGTGGGTCAAGAGAGGGACACAAGCGAAGCTTTCGCCTGAGACCACGCATAAGCCCGGAGACTCGGTCTTTGTGATGCTGGAGCAGGTCAAGGACAGCAAAGACAAGAAACTCCAGAGACAGCTCTTGGTCCGATGCCGAGACGCTTTGGAACAGCTGGGGCAGCTCGAGCCTGCAGCAGCGGAGGACCCGGTGCTTTTGTTGATGCTGTGGAGCGAGGTGGCGACGGCAGCTTGGCGAGTGCTGACAGACTCTGAACTGGCGCGCAGTGTCATCTCGCACGCACTGGACAAGTTTTTTCCGATCGACAAGCACGATACGTTGCTTCAATGCAGTCGAACGTGCAGCGTGACGAGCGCCATGATGTATGAGGTCGACCTGCGCCTGTTGCTAGCAGAAGTGATAGGTCAGGACATCAAACGTCTCCACGACCGCTTCGAGCACGCATGGAAAGCGCCCACACGAGGTAGTTCAAGACGCGAAGGCGATCACCAAAGACCAGCTGCTCGACCTGACGCTGACAGTGCTGTCAAAGCAACCCGAGAGCTCTTCATCTTTGGCATCCAGCAGGCCACAACCATCGAACCAGTGGGAACTGTGGATGGCCAAGCAGCTGAAGACGAGCTCGTACTGGGAGAAAGCGACATCGCGTCGCGAGCTTTGAGCTTGAAGCTCGAGCTGCTGAACAACTTGACGGCATCGATTGCAGCCGCGGCGCGCATCGGGTGGGCTCTCGTCCTCGAAAACACCTGCGTCTACCTGTGGAACTACCACTTCCACGTGTTCCTCATGCTGTTGGAGGAGCAGCAAGGCACCAACAACAGTGATAGCAGGTTTTCCTACCAGATGATACTCCCCGAATGCATCAGCGCATTCGAAGCGGCATTTTCGGCGCTGGAAACGAGCGAGACCGAGGTCAACCGAGACTTGCTGAGCTGCCTGGCGCTAGCCCTCTGCATACTCTACGAGAAGAGTGGCCGGTGGGATAAAGCGGTGGCTACAGCCGACGCGGTCTTCAAGCGAAGCGGACAAGTCTCTTTAGCTGGCAAGGCCTCGGACCGGAGATGCAATGTGCTGCACTTGAAGCAGTTCGCGGAGCTGAAAGCACGGGCCCATGTCGGGCAAAACGGGAAAGACTTGTTGTTTCCGGACGCGTGGGCTCCTATACTCAAGGTTGTGGGCTTTTTGGAGGCGACGGAGGTGGTGTCGTTGCCCCCCGACGGTAGCTCCACGACCGCGGGTGCAGTACCTGATAAAGCCAACTCATACTACGAGAAAGCTGTCACGTTGTGGCAAGCAACGGTACCAGAGCTTCTGGCAAAGCTACAGGACCCAGGGTGCTCATGGAGCCTGGAAGAGTGCCAGCAACACACGGAGCTGCTGACCGAGGTGTGGGTTCGGATCGGGTTTGGGGCGCTGCGGCTTCGCTTTCCACGATATGCAATCGAATGCGCTGTCCAGGCATTACTCCCGGCATCGACGAGCGGCGAAAGCAATCGATCCTGGAAAGCGCTGGTCGTGACGGGCACGACCGCTTGGTTTGCGTTGGCTGAGTTCCTGTATAGTGCGAGTATCTTGGGGCTCGTCCACAGACAACAGATCCCACAGAAACTCATGTGCGCCGCATCGTCCCGGCTTGCCCAAGCTGGTACCTACGCAATGGTTGCCGGGATGAAGCCACTGGTTGTCAAGGCGTGCGAGGTCTTGTGGAACGGGTTCATCGAATCTGATCTCGTTGACCCTGACGCGGAGATCGAGTCGGACGACGGACAGGCTGGCGATTACCTCCAGAGCCTTTTGGAGCATCTGTCTTGCTTGCTTCGGTTGCTACAGCAGACGCCAAGAACAACCGAGCGGGCGGCTGCGTTCTATGGTGACATGATCATGCTCACGCTGGACATTTGTGAGCGTCGTGGGGATTGGGCACGCGCATTCCAAGTAGCGTCCGACGCATTGGCGACGTCGCGATCAGACCCTTCCAGCGTCGCACTCGCGAACAGATTCGTGCAGCAGATCCAGACCGTCTACGCGATCGCAGCGATCAACATTGGCAAGGGCGCCTTGACGAGTTCCGGTGGTGGTGCACGTCAGCGGGATGGGAACGATCCCGTGCTCCAAGCTCAGATCCTCAGGCAAATAGCGGTGGCGTCGTCAAAGGACCCGCCCGCGCAGCTAAAACTGCTCACGACAGCGCATTCCGAGCTTCAAGGACTCCAAGCCGAGCAGGCGCTTGCACTGATAGACGTAGCAGAGTGGCTGCTGACCAACATCTTTCCCGTCCATGACATTTACGCGTACTTGGACTCGGCGACGGCGCTGTTGCTCTCCAGCGAGCGAGCAGAGCTGGAGCGGTCAGTTTCTTCGCATGCACGGTGCAGCGCTAATGGTCGCCACTTAGCGGGGACTGCGACGCCGACGGCAGGAGTCAAGGGCGACCACGGAGTGCACCCGCCTCTATGGTTTGTCGAGAAACTGCTTCGACTGTTCGTAGTCAAGGCAGTGATCTCCAACGACTACACACAGCGCGTACACTCTGTCCGTCTTGCGCTGCACCAAGTGGAGCGCGCTTGGGAGATCCTGATCAGCCTGGCCAATGAGCAGGACCTGCAAACGAGTTTTGCGCAAGCCAAAGCAGCGGGCGGCGCGGAAATGGCAGCCGTAGAGTTCGACACATGGAGACTGACGGCTGCTCTCAAGTTCTCGGCTCCGCGGTCTAGCAGCGAATGGATAGCGTTCCATCTTCAGCACGAGAAGTCCAGCGAGTCTCGGTTCTACATGCTGTGGTCTCAAGCGCTCCAGTCAGTCTTGACCTCCGGCTCCAAGGCGATTACCGACGCTGGGCTCACGCTTCATCACCTCGAGTCGCTGCTTGTGATGCTCCAGCAAGAGAGTCGATTCGAGTTGATGCTCCCCGTTGTGTGCTTGTACCAAGTCCTGCTCTTCGCGACGATTTCTCGGCGATCCGATTGGGCCGTGCTGTGGATCGACCTGATGCTGTTCGTCACGATGGAGCGGTTGCAGATGAACGCGGCCCTGTCGATCCCGCTTCAGAGCGCGCTCGCAATTGTCAACTCTCAAGGAGAAAAGCTCTCCCGCGAGATCAAGGAGTCTCTCTCCGCTTTGTATCGTCGCTCTCCAAGCACCGGCTCCACAGTGAGAGTGAGGCGTTTACTTCCTCATTCAGCTACCGACGCGGTTGCGAACGCGTTGTCTAGCATCTCCCTGCTGCTCGATACGGGCTTCATCAGGCAAGCCAAGGGACTATTGGATGTGATGGCGAGTGTGACGAGCGCCACGACGCTAGACGGAGCACAGTATGTGGCCATCCAGTGTCAAATACTGGCGAGCCGAGTTCTGGAGATAGAGGGCAGGAGTGCGTTGGCCATAGCGAAGATGGAGCTTGCCACTGCTGGGCGCGCCCCACTCCAGCTTGTCAGGTATCTCGACTGGGCTCTGCAGAGGTGCAAGTGGTCAACAAGCACCAAGGAGAAGCTGCGGATACTCGACGAAGCGAGTACGAACGGAGCGAAAGCCCTGGTTTCCTATGCAGAAGCAGAGCAGCAGAATTATATTCTCTCCAGCAAAGGCGGCTTGCTGGCTGTCGATGCCCCGATCCACAAAGTATCATCGTCTTCGCTTGATGCCATAATTGCAATAGCGCGGATCAAGTTTAAGCAAGCCACGGTGTGGCTGAAGCAAGCGATACCAAGAGCCCACCGCGTCAGCTACGATACGGCCGCCGCTGCCAGGCTCCTGAGCTCGAGCAAAGCCGCATTTGAGGACTCAAGGCGGCTCCTTCAAAGTACCGCAGCGTTCAACACTTGCGGGAGGTTGATGCTTCAATACGCCGAGCTGCTTAGCCGACTACTCGTTTCCGACGAAGATGCCGGCCGTGCTCTAGTTGACAAAATGGAACTCAAAGAGCTCATGAGCGAGGGGATCGAGCTCATCGAGCGTAGCGCTGAGACACTCGAACGCAGACTCTGGATTCCTGTGCAGTTGGGAGAGCAAGCAGGCTTGCCTACCGCGATACCGTGGGAAGTTGACGTCGCAACAGCGAGGTTGCGCGCTGCGAGCGTCGAAATCGAGTTCGAGTCGGTATCCAGTGTGGTTCAGGCGCACGAGATGACGTGGTACGAGTACGTGCAAGACTCCCAGCGATCGGTGGTCGAGAAGTGGCTGGTGCAAACTGACGCTCGAGGGGTTAGACCTCAGGGAGGAGATTTAGCATACGCCATGACCCTCGTTGCATGTGCAAGCTCCGTTATTGATCGCGCAACTGGAGCGACGGAGCTGCAAGCGCTGGCTCGGCTGCAAACCGTCCAGTGCCGTCGCCTGTCGATTTCCCACGGAAAGAACCGACACCGGTCCAATACGTTCCGAGAGGAGTTGTGGACGAAGTTCGGAGGTCCAAGCACTGCGGAGGCGCGAGATCAAGTCGAAACTTGGATCTGCGCGCACTCTGGCACTGATGGATCGCTCCCAGCAGGGGAAGGCGGCAACGAAGACGCTCAAGAGCTGATGGACGTCGTCGGGTTTGTCGACAGTTCCGTTGCGACTTTGCTCTCTTGTCAGCGCACCGCGCTCAAAATCCGATCTACTGATCTCGTCCGTCGAGTCGCTTACGAGCTGGTGCAAGTTTTTGGCTGCCGTCGACCGTTTGCGAGCGCAATGAGCCTGCTGCTGTATCAAAGCTGCATCGCGTGTAAGCACATGGAGAGCCTGCTGCAGCTGTGCCTGGAGCCATCGAGCGTGCAGAGCCTACATCGGCGGCGGATGAAGCGCCTTTCAAATTACTACGCCAGCGCGCAGAGCTCCAGCCTCCCGTTCCAACTCTCGCAGCTGTATTTGGACCAGGAATCGGACGCGTTCAAGCGCATGTCGTTGGGGACGACGCCTGTAGACGCCCTTGTCGCCTCGCTTCCTCCGAATTATCGGATCCTGTGCCTACAATTCTCACCGGAGAAGTGCTTTCTGTACGCTGCGCTCGTAGCCGTCGGCGGTGATAAGCGCTGTACAATGGCACGCATGGAGTTCACGAGTGACCAAGCGGCCGTTCTCGATGACCTGCTCACGAGGCTGGAAGCCTGGCGAGCGTCAATGACGAAGGCGCTCATCAGCCTCGAGGATGAGCACGATTGTGACGACACGTTCGAGTTCGTGGAGGTCAGCATCTCCCCAGTATCGAGTCTGACGTCCGAGAGAGACGCGCTCGAGAAGGAGATCAGCGCCGTGATCCGTGAGGCCACCGAGCTGCTTCGACCGCTGTTCTCCCATCCGACGCTGCAAGCCGAGCTCAAGAGCGAGCTGCAGGGGAACCCGCTCGTGCTACTCGTCGACAGAGTGCTGTCCAGCTTGCCGTTCGAGGCGCTGCCCTTCTTCGATGGCGCAGAGTCGATCGCGCGCGACTTCTCCATCCACATGCTGCATCATCGCGCGTCCGCGGTCAAGGCCCAGCCAGTGCGGCGTGAGGAGGTTCGAACCATCGTGGACCCTCACAAAGACGACAGCGGAGTTCAGACGATGGACTCAGTCGTCAAGCAGCACTGCAAGGCCCCGGGGTCCTCGCTACAGTGGAAGGACGCGGTCGAGCATGGACAGGTCCCCAGCGTCTCCGACTGGCAGAACGCGCTCGTGACTCGACGCGGAGGCAGTCTGCTGTACGTCGGGCCGAGCCGCGTCCTTGGCTCGAGTCTGCCGCTGTCCCAGCTCGCTGGGATGAACGTTGCGGCCTCGTGCCACGTGCTCATGCTACTAGACCAGGCCGAGAACGTGGCCAGCTCGCGGCGACAGAGCAAGTGCGACAACGACAAGCCGGCGTGGCAGCTCCGCGTCGAAGCAGACGCGTACCTCCGCGCGCTGCTGCTGTCGCTAGCCGGCGTGAACGCACTCGTGCTGAACCAGTGGGCGACGACGTTCAGCGGCAACCGCCGGCTGGCCAACAGCTTGCTGCAGGGACTCGCCAAGGGGCAGTCGGTCGGGCGAGCGCTCAAAACCTACGTGGAGCTGACGGCCTCGACTGCGGCTGGACCGACTGCCGGCGTTTCGGGCGGCTCGACCACGACCAGCAACAGCAGCCTACCGCCTGGAAGCAACCCTCCAAGCCAGACGAGCAGCGCCAGCGCGCTCGCACCGCCCGACATCGCCTCCACCAGCGCCGGAGCGCGAGCGGGCGGGCGGGTGCGGCTGAAGAACCGTCTCCGCTGCAACACGGTCGTGTACGGCCTCGGCCATTTGGGTTTGAAGGGCGGCGAGCAATGATGACAAACTTTTGCTTTCTTACATGTTGAAGTGCGAACAATCGCGCCGCCAGTCGGAATGAATACTCACAAACGTTCTCATACAATAATGCTGATAAGGCACCGCGCAACCGGCTTCAATGTCAAGTGCGCATACAACCACCAAGTGTGCGCGCTGTTTTGCAAGTTTCTCTCTCGTTTTTAGTCGTTTCAGATTCGGCGCGTATCTTTGCCATCGACTTGCACTACCGGCGGTTTGCTGGCCATACAACAGCCAAGACAAAGCTGACGACACGGACGTCTTCTCCAGTCGGGGGCGGGCTTCTTCAGATCGGTCATTAGTCAATCTCCCCCACAAGCCCCAAGCTCTTCCACCTCTGCATTTGCCCCCGCGGTTGGCCAACCAAGCGCCATGGCGATCGACCACGACTCGGACAAGGTGCGGTGACCATCCGGTCGAGCTCCATGCGTGCGCATATGGGGATACTTCAAGTAGATGGCAAGCACTAACTGTGGCCGCTGCCGCTGTCGCCTCGAGCAGAAGCCGACGATCCTGCACATCAACGCGAGCATCACGAGCACGTCCATCACGGACCGCGTGGCGACCGCGATGATCGACCACCTGGCCAACGAGTACTACCTGCAGGCGCTCAAGGGCGCGCCGAAGGACAAGCCCGCCAACCCCGAGGACATTCTCAACATTGAGGAGTGCGACGTCTGGGGCCCGCAGCTGCCAAAGTTCGACCGCGACGTGATGCAGCGCGTGTGGAAGGCGCGCCACGACAGCGAGGACCCCGAGGACAAGGCCGCCTTCAAGCCCATCCAGGACCTGGCGGCGCAGATCCTGCGCGCCGACTTCCTCATCATCACGAGCCCCGTCTGGAACTTTGGCGTGCCGTACGCGCTCAAGCAGTACATTGACTGCATCGTGCAGCCGGGCCTGACGTTCAAGGACGCCGACGCCAGCGGTCCGTCCGGGCCCTTCTTCAAGGGCCGCCCGCTCATCGTCATCTCGTCCTCGGGCGGCAAGGCCCCGCCGGCCAACGAGGACTACGTCTTCCCGTTTCTCAAGCGCATCTTCGCCATGTGCGGCTTTGACGACGGACACCGCGTCGCCATCGAGGGGCTCGCCAACCACGACAAGGAGGTCTGCTACCAGAACGCGGTCAACGAAGCCAACATCATCGCCGACGCCGTCGTCAAGACCAAGCTGGCCGCGGCCGCGGCTGCCGAGTAAGCCACGCGGTCGCGTAGATGCTTCGTTCGCCTTTATATCTCTGTGCTTGTATCCTCTCTCCTGTATATGAGAGCCCGCGTGCCATCGTGTGGCCATCGCGACGCGCTTATCAATGACAGCGGGCACTTGTGTACGCCGGATGGATTCACTGGAGCTTCTTGGCGCGGTGATCGGCGGTTACTGGCTCCAGTTGGACCAGCTTCCCGAGGTGAAACAGCGGCGAGTACACGTGGTGCCGCATCAGCGTGACCAAGATGCCAATGTTCACGCCGAAGAACACGAGGCCAGCGATCCAGAGCGGGAAAAAGGTGTTGACGCCCTTCATCTCGAGGTAGAACGCCCAGTACAGCCAGTGCAGCTGCGCGCCACGGCACAACAAGCACACGCGTAAGAGACACCACACCGGACACATTCTAGAGCAGCTTGTTGACGCGCATAATACCTCACTCGCGAGCCATGCTGCTATCATTGCGACGCCCTTCCAACGCAAGCGGAGCGTCGTCAGCGGCAGGATGAGCGGCAGAAACGCAGTGTACCACAAGAAATACTGGCACGACAAGCACACGAAACTGGTTAGCTGGCTCACAGACGTGAACTGGATGAGGCCAGACCCACCGTCGAGACAGAGGCACATACCTGGGCAGTGCAGACTTTGTTGAACGCCACGAACACCATTGTGAGCGCGAAGAGCGCGAACGGCAGGTCCTTGCCGTAGGCGACGGAAATAGCAAGCAGTGCTGCCAGCTGGGGCAAGAAAGCGAGCAGACCCATGCTCAGACCTGACGTCGTGTTGTACCTGCAACAGGCACGGCGCAGCCAGTCAGCCGACTACTTCAAGCACTATAGCAGTCCATCATGAGGCGGGTGCGGGGGATCGTACCTCAGGTAGAGGTCGTAGAAGTACACTGAAAAGTTGTGCCGGTTGTCGGTCCGAGTGAAGTGGTACAGATATGCCTCGTACAGGAACTGGAAGCCGTACCTGTGCTCAGCCAGCCAGACAGCGAGCCGCACCCCGCCACAAGCGTCAGTGCATGCACAAGGCGCGCGCATCACCGTCTACTGTAGCTCGTGCACTGACAGGTAGTAAAACCCGGCTGTCAGACCGATGAAGAAGCCGCCGCTGATGATGCCAAAGAGGACGCGGTCTCGGTTGCAGAAGCGCGCGAGTTGGACCCAGACGCAGAACGAGGACTTGCACGAGGCCGACCACTTGGCGCTCTGCACGTTAAAGTCACCGTCCAGAAACTAAGGCAGACGCCGCCAGCACCACCAAACACGAAGAGAGGCAGACTATTAGCATTTTTACAGCGCAACGCGAGCAGCATGGAGGCAGTGGACACGCACCACGAGGAACGCCAGCGCGTAGACAATGGGGTAGATCTTGAAGTGGACCGCCGCACCATATCTGTCGGTGACGCAACACGTTCCTCACACTCCCATGAGCGCCTACCAATGCCACTGCCCCAACCTCCACACACGTCTCACGTGAGTGCGGCGAGCACCAGCTGCTTGCGCATGACGAGCAGCACCGTGAGCAGCACCAGCAGCGCCACGATCGAGTCGGCGTTGCCGCGCGTCGAGATGTTGATGGAGAACGGATGGAACAGCCACGCGCTGCCGGTAGATAGATACGAGCGCGAGCCGTTAGCTCCGAGCTGCTGCCCTCGACTCGTCAAAAGACGAGCCCAGCATCGACCTGTGCCTAGTACCTTGTGTACAGGACCGCGCCTGTTCCCACAAACAGACAGACACACACAATAGTTAGCGCAGCTATCAGTACGGTTGGGCGCGCGCACTAGCCGCCGTACTCTTGTCGGAGTGTCCGCGCAGCCGCAGGATCTGGAGCAACGTGCGCCCGACGAGCAGGTCGCACGCGACGAAGAGCAGCTTGCCGAACGCCTCGTGCGCGAATACGTTGGGCAGCATGAGCGCCGCGCTGCGTCACCGGGAGGCAAAGACGCGGTTAATTCACGCAGAACCTGAACGCAGAGTCAGACAGGCAGCGCGCAGTGACGCGAAGGGCGGTGGCGCGTACAGCGCGGGCGTGTAGCGGTAGGTGGTGCGGTCGAAGGGCGAGCGCCCAGCCGCCATCTCGCGCGCCGCGTCCGTGTACACATCGAAGTCGACGTCCGTGTACTTGACCGTCATGTAGGCGTCCTGCACAGAGCCGTAGAGCACGAGCAGCAGCCGCACGAGCAGCGCGCCGGCGAACACGGCAGGCACGAGCCGCGCCATTTCTTTGGTTTTTGGGTCACTTCGACAAGGAGTCAAGTCAAGATTTTGACCTATCCTTAAATTTACAAAATAAAAATTGAAAAAAAATAGCATTTGACTTATGTGATTGGACGAAAATGGGTTTCGACTTTTGAGGTTCAAAATCGTGGGCAGACTGTACCGGACACCTGATTGTGTCACTCACGGTGACACAATCAACTAACAGTGAGTCACGGTAAGAAGTGACTCACTGACACGATCAAGTGATTTGAGTCAATCACGAGCACATCGTGACAGCTTCAACGCAGCAATCTGTCGATCAAGAAGAACTCGAGGAACCACCAGAACTACGTACTTCGTGTCGTGAACTGTCAATCCAATCCATCGCGGCGAAGATGTACAACGCGACACCAGGATGACGCTCGCGCTCTTTCCGAGAAAACAGGCCGCGCACCAAACAAATCTCTTTTTGCTACTCGGTACAGTACACTGTACCTGTCCGTCTCGGTACATTTGGCTCCAGCCGGTTTCTCGTGCCCCAGCTGCCCTCTACCTCACCGGAAGCCCACATACAAAAACCAAAATACAACGCGACCCCTAGCCACCTCTGCAGAGGCCAGTCTTCCGATTGGTCCAATGCCCACGCGCCTCTCTTACCCATAGAAAGCCGGCGGCCGCCACCACCAGGAGGAGACGGACGGGACCAGCCCATCGGGAAGTCGGCGGCCGCGACGGTCATTGCCGGAAAGCGGAGGACCCAGGAAGGAGCGTCGAGGCGCCGAGTCGGTAGGAGCAATTCCCCTGGAGCCATGGTGTCGAGCGCGGCGGAAATGGACGGCGAGGCGCTCGACCTGGAGCGCGGCGGCGGCGACGTCGTGGAGCTCGCGGTCGAGGGCATGATGTGCCAGAAGAACTGCGGCGCCACGGTGCAGAGCGCGCTGCGGGCCGTGCCGGGCGTGCAGACGGCCGTGGTGGCGTTCGAGACGCGCAGCGCGCGCGTCGTGTGTCTGCCGGGCGTGAAGGTGGCTCCTGCGGACCTGGTCGACGCGGTCGAGGACGTGGGTTTCGGCGCGGCGATCAAGGGCGCGGCCACGAGCCCGCCGAGCGACCCGCTGACCATCCGGCTGGTCGTCGACGGCATGATGTGCCAGAAGAACTGCGGCGCGACGGTGCAGAACGCGCTTTGCAGCGTCAGCGGCGTCAAGGCGGCCGTGGTGAGCTTCGACGAGCGCATGGCGACCGTGACGCTAGAGCATCAAGGCAGCGCGACGCTTGAGGACCTGGTCGACATGGTCGAGTGCGTGGGCTTTGACGCGAGCGAGTACGACGCGCTCAAGGCCGCCAAGATCAAGGCGCAGGCCAAGAAGGCGCAGCAGGAGAGCAGCGTGGTCGTGGACCTCGCGGACGCGTCGGCGCACCCGCGGGCCTTCTTCAAGGTCGAGGGCATGAGCTGCGCGGCGTGCGTCAAGTCGATCGAGGATCTGCTGCGCTCGAAGCAGGGCGTGCTCGACTGCCGCGTCGGGCTCATCAGCCAGAAGGCGGAGATCGTGTTCGACCGCAAGCTGGTCCAGGACGAGCACAAGGAGCTGGCCGACTGCATCCATGAAGCCGGCTACAAGGCGACCTACTCGCACACTGTCGAGTCGGGCACGGACGACGCGATCGAGCTCAAGTTCACGGTGATGGGCATGAGCTGCGCCGCCTGCGTCGGGAAGGTGGAGCGCGCCGTCGGGCAGCTCCCCGGCGTCGTCAAGGTCGCGGTCAACCTGCCGCTGAACAAGGCCCACGTGCACCTCCAGCAGCTCTCGAAGACGGGTCCTCGCGACGTGATGGACTGCATCAATGGCCTCGGCTACAGCGCTGAGATCGCCTCGGAGAACACGGACCAGGAGGCGCTGAGCAAGTCGGAGGTGGACAAGTGGCGGCGGCTGCTCTTGACGGCGCTGATCTTCTCGCTCCCGGCCACGCTGATCCACATGGTGCTGGGCTACATCCCGGCCGTCCACCACGCCCTCATGACGCACGTCTACAACGGCGTCAACATCAACATGCTGCTCATGTTCCTGCTCGCGACGCCCGTGCAGTTTGGCGTCGGCAAGCGCTACTACATCGCCGCCTACAAGGGCGTGCAGCACGGCATGATGGGCATGGACTTCCTGATCGTCGTCGGCACGTCGGCGTCCTACCTCTACAGCTTCATCTCGCTCATGGGGTCCGTCTTCAGCGCGGACTTCCACGGCCACCACTTCTTTGAATCGTCTGCCATGCTGCTCACGTTTGTGACGCTGGGCAAGTACATGGAATCGGTTGCGAAGGGCAAGACCGCGGACGCGCTGTCGGAGCTGGCCAAGCTCCAGCCCAAGACCGCGCTGCTGATCGTGCCGGAGGAGACTGATCGCGAGATCCCCATCGAGCTCGTGCAGCGAGGCGACAAGCTGCGCGTTCTCCCGGGCGCCAACATCCCGACGGACGGCGTGGTCAAGTCTGGAGCGAGCTCCACGGACGAGTCGATGCTGACTGGCGAGAGTATGCCCGTGACGAAAGGCCCCGGCGACTACGTCTTCGGATCGACGATCAACCAGCAGGGCACGCTCGTGATCGAGTCGAGCTGCATCGGCGGCGAGGCGTCGACGCTCTCTCAGATTTGCGCGCTGATTGAAGACGCGCAGCTGAACAAAGCCCCGATCCAGGCCTACGCGGACCACATCGCGTCGCTGTTTGGCCCGTTCGTGCTGGGCGTGGCGACGCTGACGTTCGTCACGTGGTACATCCTCCTCGCGACGGGGGCCATCCCCTTGCAGTGGAAGGAAGAGCTGGGCTTGGACGCGGCCGATGGCCACTCGGACGACTTCTTCATCTCGATCCTGTTCGCGATCTCGGTCGTGGTCATTGCGTGCCCGTGCGCGCTAGGCCTGGCGACGCCCACGGCCGTCATGGTCGGCTGCGGCGTCGGCGCGAAGCGGGGCATCTTGATCAAGGGCGGCCGCGCGCTGGAGACTGCTCGGTACGTCGACACGATCGTGTTCGACAAGACGGGCACGCTGACGGTCGGCCACCCGTCGGTCACGGACGTGGTCGTCGCCGACCGCGCGTTCACGCCTCGCGAGCTGCTGTACTACGGCGCGTCGCTCGAGTGCGTCAGCGAGCACGTGCTGGGCAAGGCGATCGTCCGGACGGCGACGGAGCAGGAGAAGCTCAAGCTGCACGAGCCGAGCCAGGTGCACGTGGTGCCCGGGCGAGGCATTGAGGGCACGATTGCTCCATGGAACGAAAAGTTCTCGTCGGAGGCCGTCTCTGTGCTCGTGGGCAACGATGAGTACTGCGAGGAGAAGGGCATTGTGGTCGGGGCCAAGATCCGCGAGCAGATGCACGAGCTCGAGATGGAGGGCAAGACAGTGGTGTGCGTGGTCGTCGAGCGCCAGATGGTCGGCGTCATTGCGCTGGCGGACACGCCGCGTGCCGAGTCGAAGGCGGTCGTGGAGCACCTCAAGGGCATGGGGCTCGACGTGTGGCTCATCACTGGCGACAACATCCGCACGGCGTCGGCGATCGCGCGCAAGATGGGCATTGACCACGTCAAGGCGGTCGCGCTGCCCGGCGAGAAGGCGTCGCAGATCAAGGCGCTGCAGGCGCAGTACTCTCCGCTGACGCGCAAGCCGCGCGTCGTGTGCATGGTCGGCGACGGCATCAACGACGCGCCTGCGCTGGCGCAGTCGGACATCGGCATGGCGATTGGCGCTGGCACGCAGATCGCCAAGGCCGAGGCCGACATGGTGCTCGTCAAGAGCCACCTCCACGACGTGGTGGTCGCGCTCGACCTGGCACGCGTCGTCTTTTTCCGCATCCGGCTCAACTTTTTCTTCTCGGTCGCCTACAACTGCGTGGGCATCCCCATGGCCTCGGGCGCCTTCTTCCCCATCCTGCACTCGATGATGCCGCCCGCGTGCGCGGGCCTCGCCATGGCCTTCTCGTCCGTGTCGGTGGTCGTGTCGTCGCTGCTGCTCAAGCGGTACACGCCGCCGACGGTCGGCGAGCTGCCGCGCGCCATGAAGTTCGACGAGGACGTCAAGGTGGTCGAGCTCAAGAACATGGTGCGCCACAAGCTCAACAGCGCCCGCCAGCCCTACGCGCCCTTGACCAACACGGACGAGGTAACGCTCGCGGTCTGATGCCTCGCCACCCGTATGCGTCCTCCCCGACTGTCAGTAACCAACGCCCGTGTCTTGTGATTGTGTAGTGGGAGTGAGGAGGAGCCGCGGCCCAGCGGCTAGAGTGCCATAGAAGCCGCTCGCATGCCGCCACGCGAGCGATAATCAGCCTATTCTAATTATTTCCCCTCCCCTGTTTGCCCAGTCCAGTCCCCGACGTCTCTGACCGGCCCTGTACGGTACCAGGCTAGCCGAACACGATGGACCCGCGCCGGCGCTCGACCCCGCCGCCTCTGTCATCGCTCCAGTCGATCCGGCCTGCGCTGCTACTACCGGGCGACGGCGGCTGTTGCTCCAGCTCCTCCTGTCCTGCCAAGCGCGCCGACCGCCCGTGGGCTCGATGGCGGTCGCCCTGGAGCTGCAGCGCCGACGTGAGCTTGTTCTCCTCGTCGCAGAACTCGGCGAGCAGCTGCAGCCGCGCGCTTGCCCAGCGCTGCCGGTCGCGCTGCTCGCTCTCGAGCCGCGCCTGCAGCTCGGCCACGCGCTCGCCCAGCAGCGCCTTCTCGTCCGCCACGTCGCGCAGCTCGATGCGCAGCTCGGCCACCTCGCTCTGCAGCGCCTGCTCGCGCCTCTGCAGCTCCTTGTGGGCCTGAAAACCAGCTCCATCCACACAACACCCCACGCCATGAGCACTCGTGGACACGGCAAGCCAAGGTACGCGCATCCGAGTCGGCGCAGGTCTCACCTCATCCGAGATGGTCCGACTCCGGTCGCGCGCGAGCTGGACGCGCTGCATGTCGAGCAGCTGCCGGTCCCTCTCCTGCAGCGCGTCCTGCAGCGCCTCGAGCTTGCCCTCGAGCTCCTCGGCCGCCTGGGCGCTCCGGAGCTTGTCGGCGTCCCAGCCGCGCTGCGCTGCCGCCGCGCGCGCCTCGAGCTGCCGGACGGTCTGCTGCAGCGCCGCCATCGCTCGCTGCTGGTCCTCGCGGCTCTGCTCGGCGCTCGCGCGCTGGCGCTTGGCCTCGCCCAGCGCGCGGTCGCAGTCCTCGATGACGGTCGTCTGCCGCGCGGTGGTCGCCAGCAGCTGCTGCACCTGCAGCTCGAGCTCCTCGACGGCGTCGCGCAGCCGCCGCTTGTCCGCGCGCTGCTGCTCCAGCTCGGCCTCGGCCGCGGAGAGCTTGTCGCTCGTCGCGCGGCTCTGCCTGCGCTCGAGCTGCGCCAGGCGCTCGCGCAGCCGGCTCTGCTCGGCGACGTGCGCCCGCACGACCTCGGCGTGCTCCTGCTCGATGCTCTCCATGGTGAGCAGCAGCTGCTGCCGCTCGCGGTCGACGCTCGCGAACTGCTCGCCGGCGCGGCGCAGCTCGGCGCGCTTGTCGTGGCACAGGCCCTCGAGCGTGCGCGCGCGCTCCTCGAGCAGCTTGACGGTCTGCAGCAGCCCCACGTTCTCCTGCGACAGGCCCTGCACGCGCGCGAGCTCGCCGCGCAGGCGCTCGTTGTGCGCTTCCTGCTGCGCGAGCTGCGCCTTGAGGCGGTCCGTCTGCTGCCCGAGCTGCTCCACCTGCCAGCCGACCGAGAGCGGTCAGTCCAAGACGGCGGCGGCGGCACGCGAGCGAGCGGAATCTCCAGATGAAGTCCGGGCGCGCGTACGTGGGAGCGCTGCGCGCGAAGTCGCTCGACCGACTGCTTGATCTCGTTCAGCTCGACGGCCGAGGCGCTCAGCGGCGCATTGGACGGGCCAGCGGCCGCTCCGGAGCCCGCGGAGCTCTCCTCCGGCCGTGAAGTCACTGCCGACGTGCTGTTCGGCCTCGCAGCGGCCAGCGGATGCACGACCGCCGTGACGGACGCGTCGATGCCGGACGCGGTGGGCGACCGAGTAGAGCGGACGGGCGAGCTGGCGCGGGCCAGCGTGGCCAAGGCGAGCGCGCCCTTGGCGGACTCGGCTCTCCGCTGGCTCGCGTCTGCCTGGAGCCAGGATGTGTCTGCGATACATAGCATTGCAGCGAGTAGCGGCCAACTCGACGCACGCACAGGGTCAGCGGTCGACTCGCCTCCAGTGAGTGCTGCGCGCGCACTTGACAGACAACCGCACTGCGAAGGTGCTCGCCGCGAGTCGACAGCTGCGACGGACCGCTCGGCTTCCGTGGGGACGTCCCTGCCCGCGAGAGCGCCGACCGCCAGTCGTCCGTCGACGGCATGGCGCCTGGGTTGGTTGCCAGAGGGAGGTCTGGAGTCAATAGAGACGAGGGCTCGTTGGTCGCCCGAGAGTCCAGCTCTGGAAAACAGACTGGAAGCCGCGGAAGGAGCGTCCGAAGCGCACTTGGAGGCCCAAAAGAGGGCGAAACGCGCGTCGAAACGCTCCCTCGGGCTATTTATTGCGGGCGCGCACTCGGAGCATGGGGGGAACGTGGACTCGGACAGCCCTCACTGTGATGAAACTTGATGATGAAGATGCTATGAACCACCCGTTATCTCTCCCTCCTGACTTGGCACGCACACTGACCGACAGATCGATCCACCGACCGACCGACCGACCGACGGATCAACCGACCAACCGACCAACCGGTGGACCTGCGGCCACCGTCTAAATGTCCCAGGCGAGGCCGAGCTGGCGGTCAATGTCCTCCATCTGCGACTTGTCGGGGAAGCGCGTGTGGCTGATGCCGCGCAGCTTCTGCAGCACGCGCACGACTTGGCAGCTGTAGCCGAACTCGTTGTCGTACCAGACGTACAAGATGACCTTGTTGTCCTGCACGATGGTGGCCTTGCCGTCGATCGTGCCGGCCGCGCGGCTGCCGACAAAGTCCGAGGACGCGGCCTCGGCCGAGTTGACAAAGTCGATCTGGTTCTGCAGCGGCGAGTTGAGCGACACCTTGGACATGAAGGCGTTCACGGCCTGCACCGTCAGCCCGCGCGCGCGCTCGGGGTCCAGCTGCACGTTGAGGATGGCCAGCGACACATTGGGCGTGGGCACGCGGATGGCGTTGGCCGTCAGCTTGCCCTGCAGCGAGGGCAGGCACTTGACGACGGCGGCCGCGGCGCCCGTCTCCGTGATGACCATGTTGAGCACGGCGCTGCGGCCGCGGCGCTCCTTGGTGTGGTAGTTGTCGATCAGGTTCTGGTCGTTCGTGAACGAGTGCACCGTCTCAATGTGCCCGCCGACGATGCCGAACTTCTTGTCGAGCGCGTAGAGCGACGGCGCGATCGCGTTCGTCGTGCACGACGCGGCCGAGTAGATGGACACGTCGCTGCGGATCTGGTGCTCGTTGACGCCCGCCACGATCGTGGGCACGCCGTCGCCCTTGGGCGGCGCCGTCAAGATGACCTTGGACACGCCGGGCGACTGGAGGTGCAGCCCGAGCGCGGCCGCGTCGCGCCACTTGCCCGTGTTGTCGATCACCACGGCGTCGCGGATGCCGTACTTGGTGTAGTCGCACTTGTCCGGGCTGTCGGCGTAGATGATCTGGATCAGGTTGCCGTTGGCCACGATCGCGTTGGCCGCCTCGTTGAACAGGATCGTGCCCTGGAAGGAGCCGTGCACCGAGTCGCGGCGCAGCAGGCTCGCGCGCTTGGCCAGGTCCTCCTTGGTGCCCTGGCGCACCACGATGGCGCGCAGCATGAGCTTGACGCCCGGCCCGCTCTTCTCGATCAGCAGGCGCGCCACCAGCCGCCCGATGCGCCCGAAGCCGTACAGCACCACGTCGCTCGGCTTGGTCATGTCGGCCGGCCCGATCGCGCCGTCTACCGCCGCCGCCGCGGGCACGATCTGCGCCATCGCGGCGCGCAAAAAGTCGCCCAGCGCGCGCAGCGGGGCCTCGCGCGCCTGCTCCGAGGCGCCGGCGGCCTGCACGGCGCGCACGAGCGCCTCGGCCAGCGCGAACGAGCGGCCGACGTCGATGCGCATGCCCTGCGCGCCGGGCACGAAGGCCGTGATGGCCTGCAGCACCACGAGCGTGTCGGACGGGCGCATGGTCTTCCCCACGTACTTGCACACAAAGTTGTGCATCTTGATGATCTCGATGCTGTTCTTGTGCACGAGCCCCTTGCCGAAGAGCACGCTGATGACGTTCTGCTGCCGGTACAGCCGGCCCACGAGCGGCACCATGCGGTCCGCCGCGTCCTCCTGCCGCTTCCACTCCTCCAGCTCCGCCTCGCGCAGCGCGCCGATCTGCGCGTTCGTCAGCGACATGGCGGCGTCGCGCGGTGCCTTTGTTCTACACGTGAGGTGCGCTGGGAGGCTGCTTGGGGGCTGCGTGTGTGGCGGAGAGTCGGCCGATTCGCGAATGACCCCAAAGGGTTGAACAGCTCCGATCCGGCGGGTGGGCGGCGAGTGACGCGCGCACGTCATGGCGCGTCACTCTGACGCAAAGAGACTGATTTCGGCCAATCAAAGTCGAGGAACAAGGGGACTTGAACTTCAAAGCGCTGATCGAACTTTAGCGGGAAGCTACACACGTCGCAGAATAGAAATGACTGATCGTGTGAAGGTCACGGACTCCGAGATCCTTCACACGATCAGTGGGCCTCCCAATCGGATGGCCCTGTGCGCCAGCATCTCGTCAACGAGATGCTGTGGACTGGAGCGCACTTGGCAAGCGTCTAGTGGAGGCGTCAGCACCTCGGAGTCCCTACAAGGCAAGAAGCTCGAGCCTGGAGCGTGCATGCGTCGTTGTGTACCCATTTCGACAATAACGACGTTCTCGAACTTGACAGCGACTCGTGAAACGCAATGGGGAAGAGCTCTAAAGGGGTGCGACCGTCAATCACATCGACAATCACCGCTTGATTGCTACTCTGTATCCTGCGCTCCTGCAGCGTCATCGCCCATTCCTCCAGCGCAAGCAATGACGATGAAACGCAGTAGCAGCAGCGTCGCCTCGATCGGCCATCGACCTACCGGTACGCAGTCTCCATCCGCTGTGGATTGCCAGCGATGCCGATGCAGTGCTGCCCGTAGAGGTGGGAGAAGGATTCTTCGCGCTTTCAGCATGTAACCACGTCGCAGTCCCCGTTCCGGAGTGCCCTCGCGGTCACCTGAAATAGACTGCCAATGGAGCGGAGGCATCCTGGCCGACGAGATAACGGACGTCTCGAAACGGAGTGCGGAGCAGACGACGCGCCCCAGGTCACGCAAAGCAGCTTGACCATCGCCTTGATAGCCCAGACTAGGCTTCCTGGACGCCATGTCGAGCGAGGATGGCGACGTCGCGCTGGCCGAGCACGAGACGAGCGCTTCGGACGTGGAGAGGCAGCTGCTCGAGTCTTCTTGGGGCGGCGACGACGCCCAAAACGAGCCCGACAACCACGCCAGCGAGTCGGAGGGCGCGCGTCGACGCTGGGTGAGCAGCGAAGAGCCGGGTGAAGGAGGCGGCGATGCCGGCGATGGTGGTCCAGAGAAGCGCGAAGAGCCGACGTACAGCTGGAAGCGGTCGGACGGCAAGCACAGCAGCTACCAAGTGAACGAGGAGGACGGAGAGGAGGAGGAGGAGGAGGATGACGACCAAGGCGGAGACGACGGCGCGAGCGCGAGCGGCAACGGCGGCGGCCGGACGCTGCCGACAGGCATCGACGAGCTGCCGCTGTTCGCGGACGACAAGAACAAGGCGCTGCACAAGCAGATCCGCGCCAAGGAGAAGCGGTTCGCGTCCGTCCAGAGCGAGATCGCGGAGAGCGCGTCGCGCGTGGAGATCATGACGGAGCACCTGAAGAACGTCAAGCAGGAGCTGGTGCACACGCAGGAGCTGCACAACGCCAAGCTCAAGGAGGTGGCGAGCGAGGAGCACATGAAGCAGCTGGCCGAGCGCGAGACCGGGCGCATGCAGCAAGAGATGCGCAAGCTGGATGCCGAGTGTGGCGAGCTCGAGGGCAAGCTCAGCTCGCTCCAGACGTTCCTGTTCAAGGGCAACGAGGAGATGGACCGCTTCAAGCTGCAGATGAACTGGAACCAGGACGAGATGGAGCAGTGGGCCACGGCGGCCAAGCAGAAGGAGGAGGACGCGCTGGCGCTCGAGCGCTACCAGCGCGCGGACGAGAGCAAGACCAAGGAGCTGACGCTCGAGATCGAGAAGCTGACCAGGACGCTGCAGCAGCACAAGCGGCAGGTCGAGGACGAGGCCACCGAGACGCAGGCTAAGCAGATCGAGCTCGACAAGACGGCCGACGAGTTCCGCCAGCTGCACGCCGAGCGGCAGAAGCTCATCAAGCAGTGGCAGGACACGATCGAGGCCATGCAGCGCCGCGACGAGGAGATCGCGGCCGCGGGTGAGCAGTACGCGCTGGCGCGCCAGGCGCTGCAGCGCAAGAAGGAGGCGCTGGCGGAGCAGGCGCACCGGCTCAAGCAGCAGGAGCAGGAGAACAGCGAGGCGCAGGCCAAGATCGCGGCCAAGGAGCGGCAGCAGTCCAAGGTGCAGACCGAGCTGCAGCAGACCCACGCGCGGCTGCAGGAGTTCAAGGACCAGGTCGAGGTGCTCAAGAACCAGCTCGCGAGCTCCGTATCGTTCCTCAACCAGCAGCGCTCGAGCAACGCCAACAAGAGCGACTACCTCGAGGCGCTCAAGCAGGAGCTCGAGGACGCGCGCGCGCGGTACAAGGCCACCAAGAAGGCGCTGGGAGCGTGCCAGAACTCGGCGGCGGACGCCGAGACGCTGGCCAAGCAGGCCGAGGAGGGCCTGGTGGCCATGGAGAGCGAGGTCAAGCGCGTGGACAAGGAGGCCGCGGCGCAGAAGGAGCTGCTGTTCCGCAAGAGCCAGCAGCTGTTCGCGCTGCGCCAGCGCGAGGCCGCGCTCGTGGCCGAGGTGTCGGGCTCCAAGGCGGCGACGCAGAACCTGCGCGCCAAGCTCAAGGTGCTGGACCAGCAGGCGCTGCGGCAGCAGGAGCTCGTGTACAACGGCGAGTTCCAGATCCAGCAGATGGAGCGCAAGGTGGCGCGCGCCAGCGGCGAGCGCAGCGCGGACGAGACCAAGGCGCTGCAGGCGCAGATCCAGGTGCTGCAGATGGAGCTGGACCGCGTCAAGGCCGAGGAGAGCATGCTGGCGACGCAGTGCAAGAAGCTCGAGGACGAGAAGCGCGCGCAGGAGCGCGTGCGAAAGGCGCTGCTCAAGCACAAGGACGAGGTGGACGCCCAGATCGCCGAGACGGAGCTGGCCAACGAGAGCTGCGCCGCCGCGATCAAGCAGGCGCTCAAGGAGAAGGAGGAGCTGCTGATCCAGCACGACCTGCAGGCGCTCGAGGTGCGGCGGCTCAAGGACGTGCTCAACCTGCGCGCGGACGAGGTCTTGTCGCTCGAGAACCGCGACGTGCAGCTGCGCAAGAGCATGGAGGAGCGCAAGAAGGAGATCGCCGTGCACCGCGAGCTGCAGCGCGCGACCAACAAGGCGCTCGAGGAGGAGCGGCACAAGGTGTCGGTCGAGCTGGCGGAGCGCGAGAGCCGCGTGAGCAAGCTGCAGGCCAAGTTCGAGACGCTGTGCAAGGCCGGCGGCTACGGCGGCGAGGACGCCGACGGCGAGGAGCGCAGCCAGGCCTACTTCGTGATCAAGGCGGCGCAGCGGCGGGAGGAGCTGCAGCGCGAGGGCGACGAGCTGGACGACAAGATCCGCGTGGCCGAGAAGGAGGTGCGCGCGCTCAAGAAGACGCTGGCGCACGTGGAGGACCGCAACTCGGCCTACCGCAAGAGCTTCCAGCGCGCGGACGTGGAGGGCGAGGAGGCGCAGAAGCTGCTGGCGCTCGAGGAGCAGGCCAAGCAGGCCGAGAGCGCGCTCTTCGGCAAGAAGAAGGAGCTCGCGCGCGTCGAGATGGACACGGAGAGCGAGAGCAACCGGCTCAAGGAGCTCGAGGCGCAGCGCCAGTTCACGCGCGCCAACGTGGCGCAGCTCGAGAGCGCCGACCAGCAGGTGGACCGCGAGGTGGCGGCCGAGCGGCTCAAGTATAGCAAGGCGCTCAAGAAGCTCGAGCGCCAGGTGCGCGAGCACCACAAGTTCACGGGCGAGCCGGGCCGCAAGACGCGCGAGCAGCTGCTGCTCGAGACGCTCGAGCTCAAGGAGGTCGCCGGCAGCCTGCTCTACACGCTGGGGCAGCTCGCGAGCGAGTTCCCAGAGATCGACGGCCCGCTGCAGGACGCGGTGCGCGCGCACGGGCTGCAGATCCCCGCGGCGCCGCCGGGGCGCGTCGCGGCCGCCCGGGCGCATCAAGCCACAGCGGCGGTCGCTCGAGACTACGCGCTGCCTCGCCCCGGGTCTGCCCGAAGCGACAAGAGGTGGGTGCTTGCGTGTCATGTGGAGCTTGCGTTACTATGGTGTTCGTGGGGCTGACGGAGGGACGAGCTGACGCGTTGGGTGGGATGGATGGATGAATGGATGGAGCAGCGACCGGTCGGTGCGCAGCAGCGCGAGTCGCAGCAGCAGCGGGTCGGTGCGGAGCACGGGCAGCAGCGGCTCGGGCCTGCGCGTGGCCGCGCCCATCAGCACCGTCCGCTTCGGCATGTGACGCGGCGCGCACTGACACTGACATCACGCCCGCCACACGTTTCGAGGCTCGTTGCGATAAGACACTACGAATCCCTCCACATGGCGACTAAGACGCGTCTCACAGCGTACCAGCTCATGGACCAACCCTCACGGTCTTATTCGTCATCGACTGTGCCCGCGTGTTGTGTACTGAGGCATATAGAGCTCTCTCTCTCTCATTTGCTCGCTGGTCGGTCGGTCGGTCGGTCGGTCGGTCTCTCGAGATGGCGCCTTCCCACCTACGAGAACTTCTTCATGGCGGCCGAGACGACGACGCCGACGGCCGTGATGGCGGCGATGTGCAGCCAGGCCGAGACGGTGAAGAAGGGGCACGAGGTGAGGTCGTGGTAGGGCAGCTTCTCGCGCGGGCGCATGGGGCAGCCGCCCGCCATGGTGCGCTCGCGCAGGCGCGCCATCTCGACCGCCGTCTGCGCCCACTCGACGCCGTGGTTGTGCCCGCCGGCCGTGAGCCCCGCGCGCTCGCGTGCCTGCTCCTCCGAGAGCACCGTGAGCACGCCGAAGAGCACGGGCACCTGCGTGTCGAGCTGCACGCGCATGATGCCCTGCGTGACGGCCTCGCAGATGTACTCGAAGTGCATGGTGCCGCCCTTGATCAGGCAGCCGACGCAGACCACGGCGTCGATCTTCTGCGAGTGGATGGCGCGGCTCGCCGCGTACGGCAGCTCGTACGCGCCCGAGACCTCCAGCACCACCACGTCCTGCGGCGCCACGCCGGCCTTGAGCAGCTCCTGCTTGCAGCCCGACACGAGCGCGCCCACCACCTCGGCGTTCCACTGCGTGTGCACGATGGCCACGCGCAGGCCCGAGCCGTCCGTCTTGCGGCTGCTCAGCGCCGCGATCGCGTCCTTCTTGATGTCGCTCGGCATCCCGATGGCTGCTTGATTGGTTGGTTTGAGTGGGCGGCGCGCGCTTCTGACGGGTCGCGTGGACTCGAGCTCGCTGCTTGGATTGTGGGGATCGTGGGGTGCCGCCGGTCGCGCCGGTTGATATGGGAATTTGTATATCCAGTTTTAGAGGTTTTAGTATTAGAGCACTTTAAAGGTTATTCGAATCGTAACCTGTTCTACTACGCCGATCATTATCTATTGCAGGTTGAGCACAGCGAAACATAATCACGCGCTTGATGACTCCTTCACATGGAGCTGCTGGATCCGGTACCAGCCTCTACGTTCTCCTGCTCGACGCCATCGCCAACGACGAAGGAGCACCCAGCAGTCTCCTCGCTCAGCCTCCACAGCTTGGCCGCCAGCTCCTCCGAGTAGCTGTCGGCGC
>JAADXZ010000186.1:0-33579 GCA_023338055.1 Phytopythium mirpurense
CCCCCCCCCCCCCCCCACCCACGCACTCTTCGGACGTTTGACTTCTGCGTTTGATTGAAAAAAATGTCGTCTGAAGGTTAGACGAATGTCGCTCTTGATGCGTGTCATTGGCAACTGTGAGCGGCTCACACACATCACTTGGCTGTCATTATCGATCCGTCGTCGACTGCCGTACCGCTCCACTCTCTCCTGCTCACTGCCCCCACGATGATCAAGCGCGCGGTCAACATGCTCTCGGACACGGTCACGCAGCCGGGGCCAGCCATGCGCCAGGCCATCGCGGCCGCGCAGGTGGGCGACGACGTGTACGGCGCCGACCCGACGGTGCAGCGCCTGCAGCAGGTGGCCGCCGCCAAGCTCGGCAAGCAGGCCGCGCTCTTCGTCCCCTCGTACGTCTCGGCCAGCGCCTGCAGCTGCCGCTGCGCTAGGCTCTTACGCCGGGGCGCTCCTCGCCTCACTGCTCTGTCGTCTCGCTTGTCGTCGACTGGCGCAGCGGCACCATGTCCAACCTGATCGCGGTCGGCGCGCACTGCGACCGCGGAGACGAGGTCATCCTTGGCGACAAGGCGCACATCTTTGTCTACGAGGGCGCTGGTGCGAGTGGTACGTCGCGCTGTGCTCAAGCTGCAGCGTCGAGTCGCAGGCTAGCAGGCTTACGCGTGTGTACGGGGCGTGGACCAGCCTACATGGGCGTGAGCCTCCACACGGTGCCCAACCAGCCGGACGGCACGATCGACCTCGAGGATATCGCCGAGGCCGTGCGGGGGGACGACCCGCACTACCCGCGCACGCGGCTCCTCGCGCTCGAGAACACGCACAACAACTGCGGCGGCCGCGTGCTGCCGCTGGCCTACATTCGCAAGGTGGAGCAGTTGGCCAAGGAGAAGAACCTCAAGCTGCACATCGACGGCGCGCGGCTGGCCAATGCCGCCGTCGCGCTCGGCGTGTCCATGGCGGAGCTCGTGCAGGGCGCCGACTCGGTCTCGCTGTGCCTCAGCAAGGGCCTCGGCGCGCCCGTCGGGTCCGTCCTCGCCGGCTCGCACGAGTTCATCGCGCGCGCCACGCGCCTGCGCAAGTCGCTGGGCGGCGGCATGCGCCAGTCGGGTTTACTCGCTGCCGGCGCGCTCTTCGCGCTCGAGCAGCAGTTCGACCGCCTCGCTGAGGACCACGCGAACGCCAAGGCGCTCGCGAGAGGACTCGCGGGCGTCCCCGGCGTCAGCGTCAACGCGGACGAGGTGGACACCAACATCCTCTTCTTCACGCTCGCGCCCGAGGCCAAGCTGGACGCCGCGGCCCTCGCCGAGCGCCTGGAGAAGGACAAGGGCATCCTTATTGGCGGTGGGCGGCTCGCATCCATGCACGTGCGCTGTTGCTGGCGGTGCAGACACTAACTCGTGTGTTTGTGTGTGTGTGTGTGAACGTGTGATGCGATGTCCCAGGCGGCTACTCGAACGGCCGAAAGATGCGCGCGGTCACCAACCTGCACGTGACGCCGGACGACGTCGAGTACACGGTCGCCTCCATCCGCGAGCTGCTTGCGTAGCGTGGCGCCAGTCGCTCGCTAGAGCCCTCCCCCCTTCGCTCACGTGGTGCTGGACCTCAATACACGTCACGTGGGTCGGTCACATGATGCGCAGCAGGTTTTTGATCTCTTTGTCCTCTTGGATGCGCTGCCGTGCCTTCAACAGCCGCACGCGCTCGCTGGCCGCAACGTCGACCGCGTCCGCTCGCTGCTGCGCGCCACACTCTCTCCTCACGCGCTGGTTGTTGACAAACCACCAGCTCTTGGCATCCTGCCGGCGGTCGAGCTCCTCGGCGTCGCGCTCGCGCATCTCCCTCGCGCGCTGTTGCTGCGCTTCGTGCTGCGCTTGACGGCTCTGAGCGACCGCAGCACGAGCGGCGCGGCGCATGAGCGCGCCGGACTGAGCCACAAACTGGCGCTCGAACTCGCGCGTGAGCTTGGAGCGCTTGGCCGCGAGCTCGTCGCTCTCGATGCTCTCTCGCGCGCTGAGGCGGCCCAGCTCGCGCTCATACCGCCGCTTGACGAGCTTGACGTCAATGTCGAGCTTGACGCCGGCGACCTCGGCCGCGCGCTCGCGCAGCTGCATGCGCCGGTCGACGATCAGTGCCTCCATGGCGCGCTCGCGCCCCTCCCGCAGGTCTCGGACGTGGTACATGCGCTGCTCGAGCTGCTCTTGCCGCAGCTCCGCGATCGACTCGAACGGTTTCGACGGGCCCAGGCGGTTGGCGAGCAGCTCGTGCCGGCCGGAGCCTAGCGGAGACTCGTTCGAAGTCGTCTGGCCGCCCACTGGTGCCCGCACTGCTGGCGACGACAGCAAAGAAGGCGAAGCAGGAGGCGCGGGCGGCTGTGGGAGCCTACGAGCAGCGACGAGCGTCTCTGGTTGCTGACCCAGCGACGTCACATTCACAACAACTCGCATCGGCCCGTCGGCTTCCGCCAGTGTCGCGTCCGCCGCTCCTTCGAGGGCTTTGGCGCGACGGAGAGCGCTGCGACGGCCGTGCGCGTCTCGGTAGCACGCCGCGATGGACGACTCGGTGGGCGACGTCGCGGTCGCTGCGTGCCGGTCGGCGAGCGGCCGCGACACGGGCGGGGAGGGGGTCGGAGGGGACGACAGCTCGGCCACTGCAGCTGCCGACATGCCCAACTGGAGGAGCCTGCGCTCAACGGAGGTCCACCAGGGAGACGGGAAGTGCGTGCTGAGCCATCGCTGGGCGCAGTCGAGCGTCGCAAGCGCTTCCTCCGCATTCGGCAACTGGCTGAGCGCCCACTACTCGAATACAGTCGAAGCAACACGCGATCAGTCGTGTCTACAGAGACACAAGGGCTAGCGAGCGACGAGAGAGCTTCCGCACCTGGTGGTGGCGCAGAGCAGCGCCGACAAGCGCCTCCAGCGAGTGCAGCTGCGCGAACGTGGTGGTCACCGGGTCGAACGTCTTGGCGAGCAGCAGCAACGCGCGACGCCGCGCTTCGTCCACCGAGTCGAACTGCAGGCGGACGAGCGACGTTGTCTCGAGAACGAGCAGCGTCGAAGCGGCCTCTCGTCGGCTCGGACTGTCCCCGCGGTTCGCTGGCATGTGCAGCGAAGACAGTTGGTGCGCTAGAGCCATGAGTTGCGTCCCCGCCTCGGCGACTCGGTGGCCGGTTGCCATGCACCGAAAGGGGTTGGACTGAGCAAACACGTCGGCGATCGCGCCCTGCCGACCGTGGAGCATCAGCTCGCGCTCCAGAAGCGTCGCCTCCACGTGGACCCCTTCGCTCAGCAGCTGCGACGTCGCGTCGTCCCCACTGCGAGAGCTCATGGTCGCTTCTTCGTGCTCTGGCACTCCAGGGAGCCACGCAGGGAGCCCCGAGCTGCACCGCTGCGCTGCCAAAGCCGCCGCCTGTGCCGCCACCGCCTTCGCCGAGGTCATTGTGCCAGTGGCAGCACTGAGAGCCTGGGAGCTGAGGACTTGGGCGAGGGAAACGCCTTCCTGGCTCGCCGAGCGCAGCGCAAGCAGCGCCGGCGTGGGCACGGCGATCACCGCCCGGCCTCGGCTGTTGATGCGGCAGAGGAGAGCGTGCTCGGGCCACCGGCGGAAGAGCGCGCCCTGGACCTTGTCCCAGCGAGCGCGGTCGCGCAGCGCGTGGAACACCCGCGCCTCCATGTACAGCGTACGCGAGTTGACCGAGGCGCCGACGAGGACACACGCGCGCAAGAAGGCCAGGCGCCGACGCAGCCCCGCGCGCTGGCGCCACCAGCGCTGCAGGCAGAGGCGCGCGCGCGCGATTGTCGCCTCGAGCGCCAGGCGCTTGGAATAGACACGCGTCGCTCGCCACGCGCTCTGGACGGCCAGCGCCGCGCTCACACGTCGCGTTTGCTCGTACGACAGCGCCAGGAACTCGACCTTCCTGGCGTTGTTGACGGGCGTAGGCGCTCTGCTCTGGCGCCTGCTGCTCGCGGTACCGCTCGGAGCTAGCTGCGGTGGCTGGCTCGCGAGCCCCGCGAGCACGAGCAGGTACATGTCGACGCTCCAGGGAATGAACGCTTGAAGCGCTCGGTACCGTGCGCTCCTGCCGTCGACTCGGCTGTGGCCACTGCTGCTCGGTCGGCACTTGCCCGAGAGCTGGCGCCGCTCCCATCGTGAGAGCGCGAACCCCCGCGGACGCAGCGCGGTAGTCTTCTTGACCAGCGAGCACTTGCGAGTCGCCGCTCGCTGCTTCCACGCCTGCGCCTTGACGCACGCAGCCAGGACCTTCTTGCTGCACACGGCGAGGCGCGCTTCCAGCTCGCGCTCCATCTGCTTGAGATGCACGGCCACTCCTCGAGTCAGAGCGGACGACCCGAGCGCGATCGGCATTGGGTCCGGTCGGTTGGCAGCCTCGAGCGCCGAGCGAACGCGCTCAAGGTCGCTTTGGAGCAGGCGCTTCTGCGCCACGAGCACCTGCGTTTCGCGCGCCATGTCGCTCGGGAAGACGCGCACGAGCGCCTCACTGGTATCACCGTAGACATGGCTCGGGTCCAGAGCTCCCGCCGTGCGAAGCGCGGACGATAACGGTGTCGAGTACATCACGCCTCGAAGGACGCGTACGCCCGAGGGGACCGAGCAGCGCGCGCGAAGGAACTGGTCTCGCTCCGAAACCGGTAGCTGCATGAGGAAGGGGTCGCGGCGGGCCGCCCAGGACGCCAGCGCCAGCACGCGCTCCTCGTTCTTCCCGTGGCCGTCGTCCTCGAAGTACACGATCAGCTCCTGTCGGTCACGCACCAGCTGCTCCGCGCGGCGGCGGTGGCGCTGGCGCACCATGCGGCACCACACGCGGATCTTGGTCACGGCCACGGCGTGCTTCTTGTCTCGGAGGTGCCGTCGCCAGCGCTGTACGAGCGCGCGGAGGCGCTGCAGCGCACGCCGCGCGCTGAGCGGCACGCGCAACGACTGGGACGGGTCGAGATCCAGCAGCGCCTCCTCCCCCTGAGCCACGACGAGCGCCTCGAACTCGTGCTCGAGGCGGCGGCGCAGCAGGAACCCGCGCGCGGCGGCTTGGACGCGGGTGACGATCTTCCGCAGCGTCCACATCCCGCAGATGCGGCCGCGCCGGCGTCGATAGTTGCGCGACAAGAACCCGCGCAGGACGCGCTGGATCGCGACGCAGGCACTATATGTCCGCCAAGAACCGAGGGTTAGCACCCTGACAGCAGTCTTGGGCCCACAAAGAGCCTCTGCTTACCTGTTGCGCGCGTGGCGGGCAACCACCTCGCACCTCGCCAGCTCCACAAAGCGCAGAGCTTGAGCGTCGTCGGCAAACACGCGCGGCGGCTCCATGCGCAGTCGACGCGCGTCATCGTCGCCAAGCGGGTACCTCGGCGTCGCTCCTACAGAGCGGAACAGCCAAGCCAGTCAGTCGTTTGCACACACACTTCTTCACGCCACAGCCATCGACTACAAGCCGTACGTGCGAACTGGACACGCTCGCTGTCGGCGACGACGAGGTCGTCGAGAGCGCATAGCTGGCGGAGCTTGTTGACGACTGCAGTGCGCGCGCGCGGGCGCGCCATGACGGGATTCCCGGCCAGCGTGAGCCACCGGAGAGCGCTGGCGCCGGTGAGCGCGTCTAGCCAGTCGTCGGCCTGTTTCCCGTCCGCCCAAGCCGCGAGCGCGTTGTCCGCCAGGAAGCACAGCTCGAGGCGCGCGAACGCCACCCAGAACGGTCTCGGAGGGAGCGACGCCAACGCGTTCGCGGCAGCGTTCAGCACGCGCAGTGACGGAGCGAGCAGCGCTAGCGGCGCGAGGTCGCGTAGCGCATTGCCTCGCACGTTGAGCACTGCGACGCGGGAGAAGAAGCCCATTGTTGATGCGCTCGGCGACGGAGAAAGGCTCACCAAGGGCGCGAAGAGCGCGTCAAGGTGGCTCAACCCCGTGTCCGCGTGCTGAATTACCGATAAGGCTGCGAGCTGACAGGAGGACGCCGACACGGCACGGACAGGAGCGTCCGGTTCTTGGTCGTCCTCCTCCTCCTCCTGGTCCGGCTGGTCTTCTTCACCGCTGGAATGGTCTGCATCGCCCTCTTCGCTGCTCGTAGACTCGTTGGGCACGTCCGCGTCACCACCGATGGCGAAAGCTGTGCTGTCGCCGTCGCCGTCTTCTTCCCACCCACCGTTCTCTCCCTGCTCGCCTTCCTCTTCTTCTTCCCACCCACCGTGCTCTCCTTCCTGCTTGCCTTCTTCGTCTTCTTCCTGCTCGCCTTCCTCTTCTTCTTCGTGTTCGCCTCCCGGCCCGCTGCCTTGATCATCGCCCTGCTCGGCACCATCATCGTCGAGCTCCATTTGGTCGCTGTCGTTGTCTCCCTCGAACGTCATGGCCGCTCGGTCGAGGATCAAACGCAGCGACGCCAACACCACCAATCTGAATCAAGAGAGGAAGCAACACAGCCAGCAATGGCACTAAATTTAGCAGGCACATGAACCTTACATATCGTTGATCGCTTTCCGTATCTTCTCGCTGCACGGCTTGTGCATCTGTGAATAGACACAGTCAGCACTCCGTCAATACGTCGAAGTAGTTGAGATTGACCCACTCCCGACCAAGATGGCGGCGTACCAAACGACTCTGGCTACAGCTGCTCCGCCATCTCGACATCCACATCCGCGCTGGAAGACGCCGCCGCCTTCTTCGACCGCGCCCGCTTTCGAGCCGGCGCGGACGCCGACGACGCCGACGACGTCGACGACCCAGCAGTCGATCCGCTCGGCTTGTCTTTCCGCGCGGCAGGTTTCCGCTTGCGTGGCGGCTTCTGGACATTCGATGCCGCCCCGATTGCCCCTCCGTTCGCTAATGAGGCCAATACCGACGCGCCAGCCGACACGCTGGCTCCATTGGACGACGATGTAATCGACCGCATGCCCTCTTCAAGTGCGCTGACCGCAGCTCGCTCGGCGGCGCGGATTTGTTCGTCACTCGGTGGAGAAGACCCGGGTGACGACGAAAGCGAGCGATCCAGCAGCGCGACGTACTCTTCGATGGGCTGCGCCACTGCCTGCCACGTCAACGGCAGCTTCGAGTACTCGTTCATCAGCTGCTTGATCCGCCCAAGACGCTGCTGTTGGGAGCTCGAGCTCCCCACGCCCGACTTGGACACACACTTGTGCGTCCGAGCCACCCACGCGTCAGCCCGTGCCAGCACGCTGCGAAGTGGGGTGATCGTCTTGATGCCGTCCCACAAATCGTAGCGGACTGCGTACGCGATCGCGTCGCTCAGAGCGTCGTGCGAAGGCCGCTCCTGCAGCTTGGCCACCGTGACAACAGACCAGCACACGGCGCGCAGCACACGCACGTACTGCTTCACTTCAGGGAACAAAGCAGCCAAGCTGGTGGCGTTGGCGCTACTGGTGTCGTCACAGTCTGCGTCTTCTGTCGATGCGGCGTTGCCAGTCGCCTCCGCGATCGCGTCTGCGTACTGAGAAACCAAGTAGCGAGGACGGTTATCACCGCCGGTGTCCTTCGTCTCGCCGTTGTCGCTCTCTTCGAGTCGTGACCGCGAAAGCAAGCTCGTCGAATTGAGCAGCGCGACAGTGTTGTACGTCCATTTACGCGCCGCTGGCAGCTGGTCCCTGCGGGCGTTGAAAGCGCTGGTAGCGTCTGCCAAGGTCTTCTGTGCCACGTCGCGTCGCCCTCGACTGAGATCCAGTGAGGCTTGCAGCGCGATCACCTGCTTCTTGAGCTCAACTTGCTCGCTCTTCATGGTCACAAGCTGCTGCTCGACATCTCCCGCCGCCACCAGCGCCGACAGCCGTTGCGTCGTGTCACTAGGCATCGTTGCGAGAATGGGTCCCACGAGCTGTTCGAACGGCTGCGCCACGCCATTTTGGGCCAGGTGGATCTGTCCGTGAGCATCTGCACTGTCTTGCCTGATAGCTTGGGCATCGTTGGCTTCGTTGGATTCTGGAGGGCAGTCACTCGAGGTATTCGACGCCGAGTTCGCCGCACTAGCCGTCGTCGACGCCGACACAACCGGGATACCATTGCTCGCAATTGACGCGGTTGTCGCACCAGAGGGCATGGCCGCTCCCTTGTCACTCTTGAGCGCCAGAACGCCTGATCGAGGCAGCAAAATGTTGGGAAGCGGCGCCATAACCTCAGTCGCTGCCGTCATGTCTGATGAAGCAGCAGTATCAGCAGCGTCTACGACACCGATTGGCACGCCAACAGAGTTGTCCGCAGAGACACTTGAGACACTCGCACTCGGTACAGGCATGGCGGCTGCTTGCACCGATGACGATGCATCCACTTCAGGCCGCGAAACCACCTGAGCCAGCGCTGACAGCTGCTCCGCAGACTCTCTCGTGCCATTCTCGACGCCGCCATCTCGAGAAAACACTGCGGTGGACCTCTCGATCTCCCCAATACGTGTCCGCAGCTGCGTCAGCTGGTTCGTCGCGCTAAACAGCTGCATTTCGTTGCGCTCAATCGCGCGCTCTTCACGCTTGATTTTGCGTAGGGCAGAGGCGCGCTGCTTGTCGAAGATCCGGAGGTAGTCTTCGTGTTCCGGGTCCTTTCCTGCGTCGTCCGGTGCGTGCCGCGCACGGGCTTCATGCTCGCTCTTGGTCTTCTCCAGCAGCGCCTTGAGCTCCTGTAGGATGCAACAGGACGGGCACGTGTAGTGCTCAACCTTCTCGGCCTTTTCCTTGGACATACCGATGCAATTGTCGTGGAACCAGTCGTCGCAAAAGTCGCAGCCGATCATGAGCCCGTCGAACGGCTGACGGCAGATGCAGTAGCGCTCCGTCGCCGACGCCAACACCTCGCGATGCATGTCCAGGTCGATCACGAGTCGCGCGCAGTCGTATTCGTTCAGCAATGCCAGAAGATTTGCGATCCGGGCTTGTCCACTCTCGAGACCCGACGTAAGCACGCGGTTCTCCCACTCGACGGCGGTGTCAAAGTGCTCCTTGAGAAAGTCGAACGTCGGCAGCTCTAACGCCAGCTCCTCGCCTTCCTCCACTAACGCACGGGCGGCCGTCAGTGTCATACGCGCTTGCTGCTTGGCTGCTAGCGCTCTAGCTCGCTTCTTCACCTTGAGCAGCCACATTTTGGCTCGCTTGGCTTCGTCCAGGAGCTGCTTGAAGTCCGACTTCTCGAGAAACAGGGCGTTTCCTTCGTCCAGGAGGGACTGCATGTCGCCCACGCGGACATGTTTCCGCTTCAACGCGGTCTGCACGCGGTCATTCCATGCTGCGACCACTTGTTCATGTGCTTCAAGATACGGCATCGGCCAGAGCATGTGCTGAAGCGTCGACAGTGTTGCTGGCTGGAGTGTGGATGCATCCAGCTCTGCAATTTGTCGCCGCAATTCCTTGCCGCGCTCCACCAGGTCCGCCAGAGGGAGTGGCTCCATGTAAAATATCGATCGAGCACCTTCCAGCCAGTCGAGCAAGTCAATCACGAGCGAGAGCACTCGCTGCTCGGGAGGGACGACGCTCAGCAGCTCGCTATCGTCGAGCACCTGGCGAAGATGTTCCCTCCATGTCTCCAGCACCTGAACCGCCTCATCGGTTGACGAGATGACTATGGCAGTAGCTCCGCCGGTGCTGTCATCACCCTCTTGCTCCCCCATCTTGACACCGGCCTTGCAGGTTGCCTTGCTGCCAGAGACCACCATCTCTTCCACTGTCTTCCGCTCTTCTTCCTTTAGCTCGAGACGGTTGACAGCGTCAAGGCTGCTTTCGACCGTGTCAAGTACCGATTGAAGCATCGACATGTCCCGCGCTGCCGGGGGGCCCGACTTGTTGGTCGTGTCGTTTTCGTGCTTGTCTTCGCCATCAGCGTCTCCGTCCATGGCGTTCTTCTGCATGCTGCCGCTTTCCATACGCACGTGCGCCATGATCGCTCGGACGTTGAGGGTCGCGTCGATTTGGGCGGGGCGGCCGCTCTTCATCGACATTAGCATCTCGCTGTACACTCCAAGCGCGTCCGCTGAGGATGTATCGTCGCTTGAGAAACCTGTCCGCGATGACAATTTCGCGTCCACGGTACTTGCAGACTTGTCCGGCTTCAAGGCGCCAGACTCGACGCTCGCGTCTGTCATTTCGACGTCGGCTGCCACGCAAGCTTCGTCTTCCTCCATCTTCACGCCCGTCGCCATGAACCTTACGTTGGGTTGTTCGCCAATGCCTCCTTGCAGCTTTTCCCTCGCGGCCTGAACCATCTCGTGAATGTCGACGTCGATCTTCTCAAGCTGCTCAACGACGCCGGCAATCTTCTCTGTGATGCGGGTGTCAAGTGTGGCGTTGACCTTGCCACGCCACATTGCAAGGTCTTCCAACTCCCTGGATGCGATGCGAAGCTCCTCTGGAAACGCGAAATGCAACGACTTGGACTCCTCGAATAGCTGCTTCAAATCCGACTCGGTGAACGGCTGGTTCGCCTGCCGCTTCTTGCGCGATTGCCGCGGCGGCACGCACTCCCGGACACGCTGTGCCCACTGCTTCTCCGTGTTGATGATCCGCCCTAGCGCCTCACCTTCGTCGAACGTAAATGGAAACGACTCCACGCGCTCCAGAACAGACACGGCGTGCGCAAAAGTGCTCCGCACTTGCGCTCCGGTGGTTGCCGATGCCTCAAGAACAGGAGCTGTAGTTGCGCTGGCATCGGAATTCAGCGGTACCGACGTCATCGAAGGAGAGCCCTGCCGATCCAGCGATAAGCTCTCGCTCACACCCGTTGCATCGCTGTCGCGGTCGCCGGCTGGCTTGCTGGGTTCAAGTGCAGGCAGGGCCGGCAAATGACCGATCGATACGAGGATTGCCCGCGCATCGGCCCTCGTTGCTTCCCCGCTCCCGACCCATTCGGAGAGGACTTTCGTGTACGACGACACGTCAATGGCAAGTCCTTCTGCCTTCTCGATAAGCTTCTTGATCACGTCGATCGACTTTTTCTTGGCGACATCGTTCTTCTGATCAGTCGCCTCTGCCGTGGACGAAGACGAAGACGCGAACGCCCTGTCAAAGGCGGGGCCGCCTAGCGCATCCCTTGCTTCGTGGATCCACCGCCGCGCGAAGTCCATCGCCGCGTTGATATCACGCTCCACTTGCGGCTTCCACCTCGACTGCTTCCGAGGGTGCACTTGCTGGCGGATCTCCTTGGCGCGCTCCAACAGCTCCTCCATGTCGGCGATTGGCCGGCGGCTCGCGAGCATCTCCGTCGCTTGCGTGCACCATTCACGAGCGGCAACTTCAGCCTCCAGGTGGCTGCGCTCGTCCATCTCGACCGGGATATCCGCGCCTTCGGCCACCAGCTCCTTTAAATACTCTAATGTTACATCGGCTGCGTTCGCGTCCACCGCCTGCCGCACCTTGTCCGCCCACTCGTCGGCGCAGTCGAGCAAGTCTTGCATCTCGAACATCTCGGTGCTATCCTCGCACGGCGCGTCGTCCACAAGCGCTCGGATCATACTCAGGTCCATTTTCTTGGTGCCGTCCGAGTCGCCGCTCCCGCTTCCGTTGATTTCGCCGCCTCCGGCGATGCGCCGCCGAGGCTGACGACGCTTAGGCATGCACTTGCGCACCTTGGCAAGCCAGCTTTGTGCGCTAAGCATCTTCTGCTGGAACATGGCCACCTCTGCTTCGAAATTGATTGGGACGAGCTCGATCTTGGCAAGTAGCTCGCGCATCGCTGGCAGACTCACTTTGTCTTCCTGCATCATGGTGTCGATGGCGGTCTTGAGGTGGCGGCCCTCCTCAACGACGGCCAAGATCTCATCTTGCTCTGGAAATGTAACCTGTGGCTTCTTCACATCTTCATACAGCCGCTCGAGCTAATGAAGCACGCCCAACAACGTGCCAACAAGAGTTAGCGAACCGGCACTAACAGACACAAAGATCACGCTATCGCATACCTTGTCCAGTGCAACCTTGGGCTGATTGCGCTTGTTGCTGCGCTCCAGCACATCTTTGATCTTGGCGTGCGCTTCCGCGAACGCTTGCAGCCGTGCTAGCACCGCCGCCTTCGGCGCAAGCTCGAGCTGCATGTCCTCTGCCTCGTAGACCAACTGAAGCAGCTCTGCGCGGCTGACGGTTTGGGCCGCGGCATGCGCACACTTGTCTTCCCACCCCGAGACGCGTGCCAGAAGCCGGGTAAGCACGCCCGCTTCGGTCATTGGGACAGACTCCTTGAGCGCACTGGCCCGGTCGCTCAGAGCTCGTAGCGCGGCCAGCTCGCTCGCATCGATCTTTGCACGCCGAAGACTCTGGTAGAACGCCGCGACCCACTTGCGCGCGTCAGCAGCCGCCGCCACCGAGGAAGAGGACGTCGAGCGGCTGTTCATGGGAGCGCCGTCGTCCGGTGGACGTGTCAGGGCCGACCGCGGCAGCTCGATGCTGTGCCGCGCGTACAGCGAGCAGGCGGCGTCCGTCGTGTTGTAGTCAAAGCGGTGGAGGTACTGCAGCGCGAGCGCCGTGACCTGCTCGGCCGAGTCGAACGTCGCGCCGTCCCGCAGCGACCGCGCAAACGCCAGGTACGTGTCCAGCGCCGGTCCTAGCGCTGGGAATCAATCGTCCATTGCATAGTCAGCGGCAGTGAGTTTTAGTCACTGCGTGCGCCGTCTCCGGGTCCGACTACCGTATCTAGCGGATGGCGTACCGTTCGCGCGCTCTGGGCTGTACCGCTTCTTGGCACTGGACGCTTCGGCGCCGTGTGGCGGTCGTTCGCGCGCCACCAGGTCGGGGATGACAGCCTGGAACCGCTTACCGACGCGCGACCGGAGCGCGATGAACTGGGGCCCGGCCGCAGGCGCCGGACTATGGCTTGGCGACGCGGGCGAAGGCGTCCCGGCCACGTCGCTACCGCCTCCGGCGCTGCTCCGGTCGCGAGGCGACACCCCGCCGGCTTCGCTCGTCCTCCGACTCATCGGCCACGTGGAGAGGAGCTGTCGGCTAGAAGCACGCTCAGGGGTAGCTCGTCACAAACCTGCTCTGGACGCAGCCGACGACACGCGGAGAGGGGGGCGGGGAGAGCTGGCAGGCACGGAGAGAGAGAGAAGGCGCTCGGCACCAAGTCGCGCCGTCACTGACAGCCGGTCGGACGGGCTGGGCTCGCGTCGGCGCCTTCAAAAGTGCGATTAGGCAAAAGATGATATCAACGCGCAAGTTGCTTTTGATATAGTCCTCCCATTTGCGAAAATTATGGCGATGGTCTTGTACCATTGGCCGAAAGCTGTGCGTTGATAGGTGATTTCAACACTTGTCAAAATGTTTTTGCTTCTGCGTCAATTTGATTGGGTGCAATAACAGCATTATTGCCCCATTTTAACCCAACCAAACAAGCGACTATATCAGTAACCACGTTACCTCTGACGTACCCCTTCATGTAACCGCGGTTGACGCCCAGTCAAAACGTGCGCGTCAAACGCCACGAGCTCCTCCGAGCGTTGGCATTGCCGTCGTCCTCTGTCCGCGCCTCCCTCCTCCTGCCAGCCTCTCCTCCTCCGTCTGCTTTCGCTTCACGATGGTCAAGAAGCGCGAGCTGTCACCGCTCCCGGTGTTCGACCAGGCTGCGCTGCCGCTGTTCCTGGCGGAGCACGGCTTCAAGGAGCTGCACGCGACGACGATCTGGCGCTTCCTGGCGCAGCACCCGGACAAGTCGTTCGCCGACATCCCGCACGTGCCGCTCAAGCTGCAGAAGCTGCTGGCGGAGCGCTTCGCCGTGTTCACGACGTCGCTGACGGCGGAGCAGCACGCCAAGGACGGCACGGTCAAGATGCTGCTGCGCCTGCAGGACGGGCACGCGATCGAGGCCGTCATCATGCGCCACAAAGGCCGCAACACGCTCTGCGTGTCGTCGCAGGTCGGCTGCCAGATGGGCTGCACCTTCTGCGCGACGGGCACCATGGGGATCATCGCGGACCTGTGCAGCGGCGAGATCCTGGAGCAGCTCGCGTTCGCGAACCGCGTCGCGCCCATCCGCAACGTGGTCTTCATGGGCATGGGCGAGCCGCTCAACAACTACGACGCCGTGCTCGCCGCCATCCGCGCCATGACGAGCATCTTCGGGCTCGCACCCAAACACATTACGCTCTCGACCGTCGGCGTGATCCACCGCATCAGGCAGCTCACACGCGTACGTGCTTGCCGGCTATGTGTCCAAGTTCGTGTCGTATGTAAGCGTCCTCACGACTCTTCTTGGGATTGGTGGAACTGCGTTTAGGACGCGCCGTTGGTGCGGCTGGCGCTGTCGCTGCACGCGCCGACGCAGGAGCTGCGCTCCGAGATCGTGCCGACGTCCAAAGCGTTCCCTCTCCACAAGCTCATGGAGGCCATCGATGACCACCTCGCGCAAAAGTGAGTCCTCCCACCCTGCCTACTCTCTCGACCCTCTTGTCCTGCTCTCTCCACAGACAGACCGCTGACACGGCTGCTTGTCCAACCAAACGCAGAGACGGCCGGCTCGTCATGGTCGAGTACTGCATGCTCGCGGGCGTCAACGACTCGGTCGAGACGGCGCACCTCCTCGGCAAGCTCCTGCAGGGCCGCTCCGTGCACGTGAACCTGATCCCGTACAACACGACCGAGGTGGACGCGCAGTTCCACTCGCCGTCGCCCGACGCCATCCGCGCCTTCCACAGCGTGCTACGGGAGCCGTACAACCTCAAGGCCACGATCCGCGAGAACCACGGCACGGACATCGACGGCGCGTGCGGCCAACTCGCGCTCAAGAACAAGTCGGAGGCGACCGCGACGCCCCAGCACCGCGACATCGAGGACCTCGGCGGCCAGCCCAGCCCGTCGTCGCCCTCCGGCCCGAGGAAGCAGCAGAAGGCGGCGGCATCGCTCCAGAGGCTGTCGGCGCGCTCGGAGTGGCTCGGTGCGGCTGGCGAGTTCGTCGCCCGGCACCAGGAGACCATCGGCTACTCATTGTTGGCGGCGTCCGCTCTTGTGTTCGCGCTTGGCGCAGCACGCCGACTCCGGATGCTGTCCAACTGACGTGGTTGGGAGCTGAGGAGAGTCGAGAGAGCCGCAAACATTGGGTATCCTTCATATTCGACTCGTGTGTCTCTGTTGTGGTCATGGACTCGATTGCAGGGGACCGACTGCGCATGCAGCACCAAGCTCACGAACCAGTTGTTGCGTGTACTAATTTCCTAAACTACAAGTTGCAGGCTCCTTCCCTTTTCTCTCATACAACATGTCCGCGCAAGAGATACTCACAGGCCGATCACACCGTCGACACGAGCGATGGAAGCCGCCAAAACAGCGAGCGCCAGAGTCGAGTCACGCACGACTCGTGAGACGCCCCAGACGGCGCTCGCCCATGCTCACTCGCTCATCTTGGATGACAGGGCGACCGTGTGGCCCGAGCAGCTCAATAGACAACTGAGCGCGGTCGGCGCAAACTTGGACGAGCGGTAGTACTTGAGCGCGTAGAACGAGTCCTCGAACACGGCGACGACCTTGGAGAACGCAAAGCTGCTGGCGCTCACGTTGCGGTCCGGGTGGATCGGGTCCTCGATCACGAGCGCAGGCTTGCCGATCTCCACCCGGCGGTTCTCGGCCAAGCGGTAGATGTACCCTCCGTCGCGGATTGACAGCCCGTTCTTGCGGTAGTCGAAGAGGATGCCGAAGAACTCCAAGATCATCAGCGTGTGCGCGCCGAGAGACACCATCACGGTGGGCTCCTCGTCTTGCTCAGGCTCTTGGCCATGACCGACGGCTTTGCTGGCCTCGTCGTCGCTGTCCGCCGCGGACGACGCGATGCTGGCGACGGACGACGTCGACTCCTCGGTGTCTGCCGAGCTGCTCGACACGCTAACGGCGTCAGACGGCGTGCTGTCTTTGGGGATTGACGACGACACGCACTTGCTAACTGGCGCTCGTGCTGGGGTTGATGTTGATGGAGCGGCCTTCTTGGCCGACATGTCGTAGGTGCCAGGCTTGGCGGTCAACGCGGCGGCGTAGCTCGGCGGCGGCGCTGGCGCGGTGACTCGGACGACGCCTGCCGCGACGTCGGCATAGCTGAAACGCGGCTTGGAACTTGGCGGAGAGGGCTTCTCCTTGGGTATGGCCGTCGCATCTTCTTTCCCTGTGGACTGCTGGCCATTTGTGGTGACAGGTCGTGCGAGCAGCGCAGCGTACGAGACCGGTGGGGCCACAACCGCCACCGGCTTCTTTGCCTTGCTTGGCTCATTAGCAGAGGAGTCTGCTTGTTTCCCACCTTTGGACGGCGACGCCTGCGCTGCGGTCTGCGGAGCAGCCGGATCGATCTGGCCTGGGGCTTTAGTGCCCTTTTCAAGCGCCGCGATGCGGGATGGGAGCGTAGGAAGTGAGCCCGAAGCATACACTGCTGCAGCTTCAAAACACTGGTGGCCGTTTCTGTGTCGATCCAGAGCAATACACTGCGTGAGTGACTGACTGGGTTGGGTAGGAGATGCAGCCTCTCCTTCTGAAGGAGTCCTTCAGCTTGGACGTACCGTCGCAGTTGCGAAAAGTGGATGAGCATCAGCACAATAGAGTACGAGCTGAGCCCGCCAGTGTAGGCATCGTTGAGCCCACGCTCTCGCAGCAGCTGCTTGAACACGATCGCGAGTGGGTACAGCTCCGGCATCTCCTCTGCGTATCGCTTGATCAGGTCCCGAGCTAACAGCCCGCTGTGTGTCGCCGCGCTTTCGAAGGTGACATCGATAGGCACGGATGACTCTGCGCTAACGAGCTTCAGCACGGGGATCTTGGCGGTCTCGAGCACCACGAGGGACTCAACCCAGCTCTGCGATTGCAGCACCTTCGCTAATTGGCGGAGGTGCTTGACTGTTTTCTTTGAGTCGATCACTTCAATGACATCCTGAGCGAGCGTAACAAGCAGCGGACATGGTAAGAGCCCTGTCCTCCCGTCGTATAGAGTCCACGAGCGCAAACGTACCAGCACGACGAGGTCCACGTCACTGCTAGGCAGCCAGATACCCGTGGAGTACGAGCCGAACGTCTCGACCTTGGACTGCGGCCACAGCGAGTGCACACACTCGCGCACGTTGGCGATCATCTCCTCAATGTGCACGCGCATGCGGTCCACCGTTTCCTTCGTGTAGTTGGTGTACTCGAGGATCTCGTCATGCAGTCTACGCGTCGACCAACCGCGCAGCGAGTTAGAACAAGCGCACGGACACGTCAACTCGGTTCTATACGGGGCGTGTACCTGTCTGCAACCGAGTGCGTGTCGAAAGCGCTCTGCTGGCGCGTCCCCCAGCTAGGGAAGTTGGTCGAGCTCAGGGATCGGAACGGGGCCAGCACCATCTTGTAGTTGCGGCTCTTGAGGCTGTCCTGCTCCATCTCGCCGTCGGACCGCACTCGTGCCTGGGCGCGGTCTTGAGTAGACACTGCTGGCGCTGGTTTGGACGCAGAAGCGGCCGCACTAGCCGCTTTCTTCGGGCAAGAGCTCGGCATACTCCCTGCCGAGCCCTTCCCCTCCGCAGCGGCCAAAGCGCTGGCTTTGGCCGCTTTCTCTTTCCGCTCCCGCTTTAGCTGCGCCTTGCCTGCGAGTTAAGTGACAAGAAGACGCGTCGGTGAGCCCGCCTCGCTCGCTGTGGAGTTGCACGCAGCAGCGAGGTTCATACGCACTCTTCTTCGAGGATGGCGCTGTGCTAGTCGCCACCGTCGCGCTCCCCGCCGCGTCGCTACCAGCGCTCTCCTTTGGGGCCTTTTTGCCGCTCACCGTCGCGATCGCCGCCTTGCTGCCCGCGTGGCTGTTTGCACCGCTGGGCTGCTGCTGCGCCGTCTTTTGCTGCGCGCGCTGCAGGTGCTGTCCCGCCTTCTTCTTCTTGCTCACCTCGTCCTTCTTGGCAGCCCCAGTCCCGGCCACGCCAGGCGCCGGCGCGCTCAGCTGCCGCCGGTGGTCCACCATGAACGCGCTGTCCCGCGCCCGCATCATCGTTCTTCCCGCCGTCTCCTGTCCCCTCGTTGGCCAGCAGCCAGTCGCGACAACCCCGCGCTGGCCCTGCCAATCAGACTTCGACTCTACCTACTATGGTAGAAGGCGCTTCAGGCAGCGGCGGAGCGAGCCGTCAGTCCGAGCGCGTCGGCCGGCTTTCTTCCCCCCGATGGCGTGCTTGCGAGTCCCAAAGCGCGACGCTGAATGGCTGACCGCAGAGCCGGCGGCGGGCAATGGGAAGCTCGCTCGCAAGTTGCGAGCGAGGGTTTTGAAGGCGGAGCTCCTTCGGAGTGATGGTCCTCCACCAACGCCTGGCTATCAGCGTGCTCGTTGATAAGGGCGTTAATATGGGTTTTTAAAGGAAACGGGCTGTTATTAAGGGCAGAAACGGCTCGGGCGAAATGGTGACAATCGCTCCAGTAATTCAGGAGCGAATCAAAGAAATCCAGGTTCACAGTCAATAGACCTTTGTGATCTAAATTATGGCTGTCCATCATTGGAATTGGAACGGTCGCAATGCAATGCGCAATGCGTCGAGCGCGTTAGTGAGGAAGGTTCCCATCTTGAAGAGTCTCTGGACAAGTACAAGAAATCACACCTGCGTTACCTCCGTGCTGCTCCTCAAGATACACTTTCCTCCGGCGCATCCATCCACTCCTGTTGATCCCGTCGGCAAAATGCTCTCTTCCGCAAAAAAACGGCGATCCAGCATAAATACAAGCGCCAAGTTCAGCCACTACAAGATTCTATCGGAAAAGCACTTGGCTTCACTATGCCCTCTCCAAATCAGGTTCCGAATTGTGCCGGTGTCGGTTCGCGGCCGCAAGGAAGAAGGTGCGCAACGGTTGGCCGCGCCTGTATCCCTCCCCTCTCGGCCGCTCCATCCGCCGCCGCTCTATTACAATTGCGCCCCGCCCGTGGGTGCGTCGTCGAGTCTGTATGGAGCTAACGGGGGCCTCCCTCCCATTCGATTTTTTTACTGACTGCTTGATTGGTTGGCGCGCCAGTGACGACTCCCGAGCGCGCGCTTTCTCCCTGCGCGGTCGCCATTTCCCGCGCATCGGAACACACTGGACCAGCTCACGCGTCCTCCGCCGGTCTCGGTCTCGACCCGCGCTCCGACTCGGAGACTCGGGGCTCGTGGCGCGGATGGGCGCCGCACTGCGGCCAGAGGCGGCCGAGGCGCTGGCGGACCTGGCGCTGCTCTCGAGCATGTCGGCCGTTGTGCACTACTTCTGGGGCGTCTGGGGCATCCTGGCCGTGCTCGCGCTCACCGCCGCGATGGAGCACGGGTCCTCCACGTACCGCAGCGTGTCGGCGGCGATCACGAGCGGACAGCTCTCGGCTCGTGCGATCCGCACCCGCGTCGACGGCTCTCCTAATACCACCAATGAGGAGGAGGAGGAGGAGCCGCGGCGGCAGAGCGAGGTTGCGGACGCAGCGGATCAGGCCGCGACCCCAGCGTCTGCATCGCCCCCGTCACGTCCGGCCCGAGAGGCTAATACCACGGCGGTTAGAGGGCCAGTGGCGGGGCTCCGGCGGGACAACAGCACGCTGGACCGCGTCGACGCGGCCGCGCACGATGCCAACGTGTCAAGGCTGCGCATACGCGACGTCGGCAGTCGGCCCACCGCCGCAGCGTCGCCGTCGCGCCCGCCGCTGTGCGCGAACTCGCCGGCGCCGATCCCCTTCGAGACGGACCTGTTCGTCGGCCACGTGCTGTTCCTAGTGCGCACGTCGTCGCACGGCGCGCAGGACGAAGCGCCTGGCGCGCCGTACGCCGAGCTGTTCGAGGGCAAGCGCCGCATGTTCTGGATCCAGGTGCAGGGCCGCTTCAAGCGCGCGCCGCGGGGCGCCGTGTTCCTGGGCGGCGAGCTGCCGGCGCGCATCGCCCCCGGCTTCTTCACGCGGAGCCTCGCGCTCGTCATCATCGGGCTGATCCGCCAGCTGCTGCCCGTCAACAACGTGCACTTCAGCTTTGGCGAGGACAGTCGAGAGGCCACGGCCAGCCGCTCGAGGGGCGCGCGCCGTGGCGGCGCGGCTCGCCAAGCGCGCGAGCTCCCAGCCATCTCCTTCCCGCTGTACCAGTCGGTGGACCAGTTTGTTGACACGCCGGAGGGCCAAGCGCCGCCCGAGCTCGGGTCGACCGACTTTGGCGAGACGCTCGAGATGCGCCAGCAGCGGCGGCAGACACCGCTCGGCGCAGAAAAGTTCGTCGTGGGCCACACGTACTCGTTCCACTTCCACACCATGTACGTGGACCTGACCAAGTGGGAGACGGTCAACCTCCCTGGCCTGAGTGCCATGAGCCTCTCGACCTTCTTCGACTCGCTGCCGCTGCGCTTGGTAGCGTACGACGTCGTCGATCTGGTCGACGACGACAAGCACGCGCAGGTCGACAAGGACTACCTGTATTCGTTCGAGATCCAGTACGACCGCCACCGAGCGAACCGTGACAGCGGACGCACTCGGACTCGGGCCGCTGGCAGGCTGGACTCGGTCCAAGACGATGACGACGACGTCCTGCTGACGGTCTCGTCCACTTCGTCGTCGTCCACAAGGGGGTCGCGCGCTGCCGCCAGTGTCGACGGACCCACCGGCGGGTCGGACCTCAGCACCAGGAGCAGCACCAACGTGAGCGACGAGCTCGTGAGCGAGATCGACGAGGACAACGTGAGCTCGTCCCTGTCGGCGGTGACGGGCGAGATGGAGGGCTCGTTCCGGCAGCAGCACAAGCAGTTCCTAGCGCGGGAGAATGCGCGGCGTCTTGCCCGCCTCGCGCCCGCGTTCCTCTGCTGGATGGAGGAGCTGGATCTGGACTCGGGCGTGCGCGGCATTCACTACGCGTTCTCCATCTGCGACCTCTCGGCAAGCGACGAGGAGGAGGAAGACGTCGAGCTGGAAGACGACGGCAGCCATCGCGACACAAGGCGATGCAGCGCTGGCCGACGGCGCCTGGCGATTGTGAGTGCGCACGCTCTGCGCTCGGTCCTTGTCGGTCGAGAGAAAGGCAAGCGCGTCGCGGGGCGTCCCGACAAGTACAGGAAGAGCGGCAGTGGTAGCTTCAGTGAAGGCTCCGAGGCTTTCCAGCGGCAACAAGAGCTCGAGGCGATGCGGTTCCACACGCGATCGCGGATCGGCAGCTACAGCGCGATCACGGACGAGGTGCTCGAGATTGTCGGCCATCTACAAGCGCTGCTGCTGACCGGCCGGGCGAGAAACGATGCGGCGAGTGACGACTCGCAGCAGCCGAACGCGCGTGCCGCAGGCGGTTTGGAGCCAGACGAAGGCAGCAGCCATGGCGAGGGAGCTGTAGATGATGACGAGCACGTGATGGCTGCTCGCTCCGCACTGTACCAGGCCTTGCTGCGCCGTCAATGGCTGCAGAGCCCCGAGGCCACGGCCGCCAGCATGTCGCCGTCGCGTCTCGGCGTCAACTTGAGTCGGCGCGAGCGCGAAGAGCTGGGTGTCGTGTTCGAGGGCGTCGTGTACCGCTACTACGCGGATGCGTTCCTGCGCCAGGAAGTGCTGCAGCTCTCCCCAGACGCGCTGCTCTTTTACCGGTCGTACTCGGCGCGCCCGGAGAAGCGCGTCGCGTCCGACAGCGTCATTGGCGTGCGCGCCGTCCCGGTGCCCTTGCTATCCCCGTCCATTAACGCGGGCGAGGAGCTCCGAGGCGGCGGCGCGTTCGCGCTCGAGATCTCGACGCTTGGCGAGCAGATCGTGCTGTGTCTTGGCACGGCGTTTGCGCGCGATGCGTGGCTGCGCGTGCTGGAGCAGCACTGCGACCCGTGTGCGAACGCGACCACGTGGCTCGCCCCGGCTGCCATGACGGCCAGCCAGCCGCGGCAGCTGCAAGTGCAGATGGAGCAGCAGCTCCTCGCGTGCAAGGCGTCAAGCGGGGCGCGCCTCCTTCCCGCTGAACGTATTGTGCTCAACTCGTGGTCGCTCTTCCCGTCGTCTCCGTCGCCTGCGACGTTGAGCGAGGCGGAAGAGGCGGCGCAGGCCATCGAGTTGGTCGCCCACACGCTGCGGCAGGCGCTGGCGATCCATGCGGCGCACGACAAGATGGCGGTGAGTGCTGGCGCCGCCACGACAACGAGCACCAAGCAGGTGGTTGCGTTCCTGGAGCGAGCGAGCGCGGTCCGGGCCGTCGACCTGCAGCTCATCCAGGACGCGTGCTCGCATGAGCAACAGCTCGCCTTCTACCTCAACCTGTACCATCTGATGCTGGCCCACGCCATGATGGCCCACGGGTTCCCCCGCGGCAAGCGCAGCTGGGACTCCTTCCTGCGCTCCATGAGCTACTCGCTCCGGCGTCACCAGCCACGGAGGAGGAGGCCCCGCCAGCCGCAAGAGAGCGTCGAGGGAACGAGGCACGCGCCGGTCCAAGGGTACGCGCAGGTGACCGTGTCGCTGGCCGAGCTGGAGCATGTGATCCTGCGCGCTCGCATGCCGCGCGCCGAGATCCCGCACCTCCGCATGACCGCCATGGCTCGCGCTCCGTCCGCGAGTCGGCTGCATGGCCTGGGCCTCCGCCACCCCGACTTCCGCGTGAGCCTGGCGCTGGCGACCAACCAGCACGCCGAGCACCGCGTGCGCGTGTTCGCCGCCGACGCCAGCATCCACGCCCAGCTGAACGCGGTCGCCAGCGCGCTGCTGCACTCGCCCAGCGGGCTCGTCGAGGTGCGCGAGGCCGCGAGCGCCGTGCGGCTCCCGCGCGTGTGCGAGTGGTATCGCCGAGACTTTGGCCGCTCGCCGCTCAACGCGCTGCGCAAGCTCCTGGGGTTCCTGGACGGCGAGCTGCAGCGTCAGGTGCTGCGCCTGCTCGAGCGTGAGCAGCCCGTGCACCTCGAGTACCGGTCGTTCAAGTACACGCCCAAGGACGCTCTGCTGCTGCTGGACGAGGACAGCACAGAGGTCTCTGATATGGACGATGGCGACGGGAACGACGGCCTTGAGCAAGGCGGAGAAGGTGGCGAGAACAATCGAGTAGTAGCTGTCGAAGGTCAAGACGCGGAAGAGGAGGTCGAGGAGGAGGGCGGCAGCGAAGAAGGCGGGGCAGAAGTCGACGGCCCAGCCCCTCGATGTGAACGGTCCACGTGATGCGGGCGTGGCGTGATGGCGTCCTAACCTGGCTGGCTGGCTGCACGTGTGTGTGTGTATCAATAGTCGGAGCTCTGGAAGAGAGAGAGAGAGAGAGAGAGAGAGAGGAACGGAAGCAGCGCCGGCGAGTCGGTTCCAAGAGTGATGATTCGTCCTCTACGTGGCGCAGTTCTCTCGTCCTCATGCACGCGTCGCCCGCCGTGCTCGCCCGCTCTGGTGGGGTCGAGTCCATCACGGCACTACCACTTGCCGGCGGTACGTGACGCACAACTACTTTAATAATAATAACACGGTGGGCGTCTCCGGCTTCGGGGTGCCACTCGGCTCGCCGCCGTCCATCCATCATCGTCCACTCCCGCGGCGCCGGACGTGTGCTTGCTTGCAGGGGCCGTCGTCCATTAGCGTGTAGGGGGTTCCGCGTACGCGCTCGCGAGTGGAAAGGAATAGAGGCAGCGACCGAGTGGGGAGACAGACAGCCGCCGAGCTGTGTGTGTCGGTCGGTCGATGGGGAGCGGGGGAGCCAGCCAGCCACCCGTCGCTCGACTCGACACGACCGAAGCGCCAGTGCGTGCACCTGCGAGACCGGCCGTCCGTTTGGCCGCGTCCGCCTCGGGCGACCAGCACTCGAGCTCACGACGACCCCGGCGACGATGACGCGGTCGAGTTGTCTCTGGGCACGTTGTGGTTGTCCGGCATGATGGACTCCATCATCTTGACAATGCGCTGGTCGCTCATGATCCGCTCTTCCAGGATCTTAAAGTGGTGGCAGTCGCGGTTGGCGCTGGATCGACAAGCCACGTCAAAGGGCCAGACGTGAGCCACTAGCTTCACACCAAAGCAGAGAAAGCGTGGGTGGGCTCGAGTTGACAGACAGACAGGCACTCACTTGTCGTAGGGCGGCACCATAATGTCGAGCAGCGCGCAGCCTTGTGTGCTGTTGGCTTGGATCTCGTGCAGGTTGAACCGACGAGGGTCGAGCCAAAGCGTCGACTCAGCGCCGACTTCGCCCTGCCGCGCGACGCGTGCCCACTTGACGTTGCTCTTGACCACTCTAACCAAGCAACAAAGACAGTCGGGTGTCAGCTATCGCCCTCGTCTCTCCCCATCACCGGCCAGAGCAACCTACTCGGTGGATTCCTCGGGCGCTTCGTCCTTAACTTCATCCTTGATCAAGGGCTCGCTGATCAGGTCAAAGGACGACACCCTGGCCGAGCCGTAGAGTCTGGAGTATACGATAGGCCCATGCAGTGGTCAGCGCTGGGAACACGTCGCCGTCAACACGTCATGAGGAGGAAGCGAGCGCGTACACTCTGGTGATGACGCTCATGCCCGGGTGGTTGTGCAGAGGGATGACGCAATTGGGAGGCATGAAGAAGATGCTGCATGGACACGAGACGCCTTTCGCGTGAGTGGCGAGCGACAGCGAGCGGCTACAGTACAAGGAACGCAGGCACGCACCCAATGTCGATCGTGTCCGACTCCCAGAGCTTCCAGTAGTGCACGTCCCTCATGGTGCGCGCGATCTGCGGCGTGGGCACGTGGATGCCAAAGTGGTCGGCGCGCATCACGTCGCAGAGCGCGACGATCGGGCGGAGCACGGCCTCCGTCTGCTTGAGCGACAGCCGCGCATTGGGGAAGTCCTTGCGGTCCATGTCGAGCGCGCTCAGCGTCTGGTTGTGCACCGTCAGCAGGCGGTGCACCCAGAGCTGCACGCCCGAGAGCCCCGTCAGCGCCTTCTCGGCCTCGAGGTTCTTGGCGAGCGCGGCCTCACGCGCGGCCTGCGCGGCCACCATGGCGTCTTCTCCGCGGGCCGACGACACGCGCGCCGTCTTCCGCTTGGGCGCGGCGTGCACGGCGCTGCGGTCGTGGCCGTTCGTCTCGGACGCGTCATCCGCCGACGTCTCGGGCGACTCGTGGCTGGCGCCGCCGCCGTCGAGGTCGAGCTTCGCGTCTCGGAGCGAGTTCTGGATCTGCCGCGGACTGATAATGGGGCTGCCGTTCGCCTTGAACACCGAGTGCGGCTCCTTCCCGCCGTCCGAGGCCGAGGGAGACGCGTTCGCCATGATCTTCTTAGTCGACTTGCGGCGCGGCATGGGCTCCGCGGGCGACACGGACGGTGGCGGCGACGACGGCGCGTTGGCCAGGCGGTGCACGTGCTGCGGCGGCTGGCACGGCTGCTTGCGCACCGGTCGCGCGCTGGCGCTGGCGCTGGCGCTGCCGCTCGCAGACGACGGGTTCTCGCGCAGAAAGTAGTACACGAACCGGCCGACGTCCGCCTTGTACTGCGTGTGGTGGTGGTGGCTGCTGCTGCTACTGCCGCTGCCACTGCTAGACGCGGCCGGGAGCTTACCCCTCGCTCTGCGCGGCGGCGACGAGGCGGCTCCACTGCTGCTCGGCGAGACAGACGACACACCGTGAGCGACCTGGCGAGTCGGCATCTTGCCCATGGCGCTGCCGGACGTGCGGCGCGGCGGCGGAGGAGGGCGGGCGGGCGGGCGGGCGGGCGGGCGGCCAGGCTTTGTTTTCGGTTGTGGCGGGTAGGATAGGATGCGCTTGGCTTGGCCGCGGGTCCAGAAGAAACGCGCGCCTGCGGAAGGGTTCGTGCGCGACTTTGCCGACCGACCGACCCACACTCCGACCGACCGCTCGACACCTCCGATGCTCCGATCCGATCCGATGGGAAGGCGAGAAGGGTTCCCAATGCACAATGGCGACGGCGCCCACGCAGTACGTACCGGCGGAGGCGAAGGGGTCGACAGTCGACTCCCAGGAGGAAGTTGCGGCGCCGGCGTTGATCGGCGGCGGCCACGGACGGGAAAAAGCACAGCGCGCTGCTCGGTAATACTCGTAACGTGATAGGCCGGGGTCGCATAGTGCCAACAGCGCGTTTTTCTTCCACCGAAGAGGCACGCGCCTCGCGCTCTGATATCGACGAATTACACGAGAGGAGGTTGCGTTTTATCGGCTTTTCTACGGGGAACGGTACCCGAAACGAGCATAGTTCGATCTCAAAAGTACAGTTTCTGACTTATTTTTGTAATAAAATTTTCTTTTACGCTCGTATGTCTGCAGGGACATGAAGACAGAACGGAGAGTTTGTAAGAGCTTCCAGTTCTTTTTGCGAAATTGTATTGGCGCCAAGAAGTTTATTTACGCGAGGTAGATACTACTGCGTGGATCAACAAAAACTAGGGCAAAACGCCCTCGCCAGCGGTTTAATTTTTGCTTAACGCCGCCACCGGAGCAACCACGCAGCTGTGTGTGGTGCACTACCTAATTGCCTGCAAAGCGACTTGCAGAGATCGATGGCAGATGTGCGACGACAGTAATGCGAGTTGATGCTGTGTGCCAAAATATCTGTGCTGCGACTTACTTTGAATCAGTCGCCTTTATTTTTATTCATAATTCACGATTATTTAAAGTTATCCTTCTCCCGAAGAGGCACGAATTACACACGAGGAGACTGCGTTTTAGTGCTTTTCAGTACCCGAAACTGGCATTACTCTGACTCCAAAGTACAATTTTTGACTTCTTAGTGTAAAAAATGTGTTTGACACACTGCAGGGACATGAAGAAAGAACGGAGACGTTCGCTCTTTCCGAAATTTTATTCGTACCAAGAAGTCTATTTACACGAGGTAGACACAAATGCGCCGAGCAAGGCAAAACGCCCTCGCCAACGCTTTAATTTTTGGTTTACGTCACTGGAGAGCAATCGCCTGCGCCGTCCGCTGGTCCTCTCTCAGTTCAAGTCAATGTCCAGCACCTTTTCCCAAGCCATCACCTTGCCCTCCGTCGCCCACAGCTGCAGCCGCGACAGCTGTAGCGTTGGGCCAAGAGGAACAAGCGTTAGTGGCGCTACATAACAACCTCCCTCCCTTCGTCCTTGTTCTGGAGCAGAGCGTATGCATGCCTTACCGTGACGTGGCGGTTGTCCAAGCGCGGTCGAAGCTCCGCGACTGCGCGCGCCTTGGCGTCGGCGCTGAGGTCCCCGTAGATGAGGCTGAGGGAGCACAGACACTGGCTGGTCATGTGCTGGCGCTCAATGCCTTCTGGGCACAAGACGGGTGCAATGCAGACGCACCTGACGTGGGGCATGAACACACCAGGAATGTCGACCTGAAAGACCTGCGCACACAGGACAATCCAGCGCCGGGACGGCGTACCGAAACCGGATTCATCAGCACGTGCATCACATGCGGCCAGCCACGACAACAAGCGTCACCTGCTTGGCGCTGGCGTGGGCTTGGGCTAGCTCACTTGTCAGCGACAGAAGCCCAAAGACGCACTGGAAGTATAGACCGTCCTGTTGGGTGGGCACCACGCCAGAGTATCCGCCCGACAGGGCGTTAGTGGGCCGTGGGAACTACTGTACAGTGTGCACCACGGCATCAGCGCGAGATGGAGAGCGCGATCGTACGTACCTTGGAGGTGACGGCCTGGATGGTTGCCTCGATCGGGCGCAGCCGGGCCGCGAGCTCCTCAGTCTTGGCAACCGCCTCCTCGCGCGCAATTTCCTGCACGTGTCGACGCATTCCAGGGCCTAAGCGCACGTTGCTGCTGCTGCTGCTGCTGCTGCTGTTGATGCTGCTTTGTCCGCACCACGAGGAGGGCCACGTACGTGAACGCCCGCGAGCACCGTCATGTGCGGCGGGAACGTCGGTGTCCCGAGCCGTACAGCATACGCGTCGATCACGTGCGCGAGCTCCTGGCCCGCTTCCTCAGAGGGTACGGCCCATAGCGAATAGCCCGTGAACTCGGGGCGCGCATACAGCGATTCCTCCCGCAGCGGCTGCGCCGACGTCATGCTCCTTCCTACTCCGAGTAGTTGTTTCCGAATGTTATTCATGTTGTAGTAGTTCTTTTGAAAACTATGAAATTAAACCTATAGTCATCGGTTACCTGTATAAGTAAATATTGAAGAGTAATAAACAGATCTACTGATTTTTTAGCTTTCGATAATTGATAGTAGTAGTATATTTGTATAGTGACTTCTGAAATAGTAGTATATTTGTACAGTGATTTCTGAAACAAAATTATACATGATACGTTACACATGTTGGCGGCTACGTATATAAACGTATAAACGTCAGATTCCCTGTGCAATTATTGGTCGGCTGCTATCTGCTGCTTCACAACCTCCGCTTGCTTGTCAAAGGCGGTGCGGCCCTTGGTGAGCTCGCTCTGGTCGCTCTGCGACAGCTCTGGCTGCTCCAGAAGGCACGAGAGGATGCCCGACGCCGCCTTGTGGAGCTCGCTAACGGCCTCCGCGAGCTCGCCAACCCCAACTGGCGGGTACAAGGCGGCGCCGAAGTCCACGACGGCGTCCTGGATCGCGCCGTACCGCACTTCGAGCGCTGCCGTCCACCTCAAGAAGGCTTCCTGGTCGTCCGCAATCGTCAGATTCTTGACGGCAAGAACACCGCGCTTGAGAATCGCCGCCGTCATGCTCAGGAGCTTCAGTCCGGTCTTGAACAGCTCCATCTCCTCGCTTGACAGGGACGAGTCGAACGCGAAGTCGTCGTCCAGCTCAACGGCGCCCAGCACCTGCTCCCCAGTCGATTCCTCTTGCTCTGATAGGAACTCCTTGAGCTCTCCAATAGTCGAGTTGAGCATCGTGATGCACTGTCGTGCACATTCGTCGTTACACCACGATAGAGAGGGAGAAAGCGGTCAGTCCAGCCCACATGAACCGACCTGGAGCATGCTGCGCTTCGAGGCGACGCAGTTCGACTTGGACACGCGCGACACCGAGTACTCCCACACGCGGCCAGTGAGCTGAGGAACTTTCGTGCGATCGCCATGCTCGATCTCCTTGCCGAGGTCAAGCACTGCCTTGATCAGCCGCCTACGCCATTATTGCACGACAGGCGAGTGAAAACGCTAGCTCGCGCTGCATACACACATACAATACACGAGCGAAGTCGCTACTACCGTACGTACATGGCGTCGGCGATGATCTCCCCCGCGAGCGACGGCCCGGCGCCGCAGAAGAGCGCCACCTTGGTGGCCGCGAGCAGTTGTTCGCAGGGCTCGTCCAGCGCCTGGCAGATGCTCTCGCCCTCCTCTTGCGACGGCGTCTTGCTGTACACGAGCGAGAACTTGGTCACCTGGTGCCCGATTGACCCTCCCGCCTGCGCCGCACTCGGTGTAAGCACGAGCAGCACGCACACACGCACACGCGCGCGCGAGAACCACCAGACAAGAGGAACGTACTGCGACGAACACGTCGCGCGCGAGCGTGAAATCCTGGTGCTCCATCCAGAACGTCGGGCGGAACGCGTGCTCCTGGCTGTTGCGCATCTGCAGCTGCTCCAGCTCCGTCACGTACGTCGCCATCCGCGCGTTAAACGCACCCAGGAAGCTCGCCATATTGTCTGTGTCGCCTTTGAAGCAGAAATGGACGGATGGAGGCAACGAGTCAATCGATTTTTGTGTGTTTATGGCAGAAAACACGTTAACCCTAAAGTAGTGTATGTTAAAGTTTGTCATACGATAGCAACATATCTTGAAATGATATCGTATATTGAATAGAAGAGCGCTCTAATCAATGCGTGACGGTACTACAATACGTCCTCGCAGCTCATACATTTTTCAAGTCACGATGTCACCTATCCTCCCCCTCCCCGGAGTACAACCCAATATCTAGAATTGAATTTTTATTTCAGACATAATATTATTTCTCTGCTAAGAAACTTTCGTAAATGCAAAGACTCCTACTTCCTCTGTTTGCGAAAAGAGGAGTTTTATTCGAAAAATTCAACTGCCTGATTGGTAGAAATAAATCTAATATATCGATGATTGGTCAAATCGTTTTTCAAAACAAAAGCCTCGCTTTTAATGTTTGAAAACTAGCGCGCTTTTCATTGAATTGAAAGTTGACTCTGATAAAGCGGACAGAGCTGAATCTAACGAAACTTTCACTTTTCTTCAATTCGTTTTCGATAAGGTAATCCGAAAGGGAACGTTTTGCCTGTCAAAACTGATGGCTCAAACCCGCCGATATCTCGAGTTTGGCGCCAAAACAAAAATGTTCGGATAGACCTGATCATGTACGTCTTGGTGATATGGCGGTTGGGCTAGATTTCATAACGCACAAGACGTTGTGGCTGCTGATGGGAAACCTTCATTCTTTTCGCAAACAGAGGAAGTACTTCGCTGGTCCACGGTTTTATGCTCCCCATCGTTTTGCCGCTTACAATAAAATGCAAAGCAAAGTTTGTGACAACAAAGGTTATCAGAGGCAAGCCCAGAATTTGCTGGATTGCCACGGCTTTTTGAGATGCGCTAACGCTTCTTTTAGAGTTATTTCACGCAAGATAACGACCCTGCGCTTCGGTATCCTCCTGGATTGTTTTCCTAAAACCGCTAATATTTGGCGGTTTTCGACAAAAACACGGTGCCAAAACCCGTTACAAGAGCTCTAAACGGCAATAGTCTCAGATTTGGCAAAATCTGCATATTTTTCGAGAGCCAAGCTTTTCGATAGCAAGAGGTTTTTCGCTATGATAGACTGATATCTAGTGAAATGTGTTAAATAAGAAAATTTTTGGCCAATCAATGCCAACCTACTAATTAGAGAGGAAAACTATCAATATAATTGCATTTGTCTTGAAGCAAATTGCAAAAATAAATTAGTACTTCAAGTACGTTTTATTGCTTTAGAGCCGCATGCCCGCGAGCACAATCTCCTTCAAAACCGAAAGTGCGAGAGGAGACACCGACTTACACTTGATGAACTCCTTCCTGACACGAGGCAGTTTGTAGTCATTCCCTCCTCCGTTGGCAATGATACATTGCATAGCGACCAAGAAGAGGACGACGGCTACGCGTGTCGAAGGGAGAATGTCCTTTGTGTCACGGGGTTACACGTGGCGTACCTGGGGTACGCCACATGCGCGCTGTAAATATCTGTATTTACACGTAAATACGGCGTGCTTGCATGTGGTGTAAGGTACACCACATGGGGATGGTTTCTACCTGACTAGTGTGGCCTACATTAGTTCTTGCCTATTTTAGGACAGCCTAGCAATAGGCTGGTCCTCGTTCTTTCAGTCTTTCCATTGGTCGGAAAGCCCGGGGCTTTCGACCAATCAGCGTGCACGGATGCACGTCGGGCTCTCACGTCCAGCCATGAGAGCCGGTCAGTTTGTATTCAGTTTTCAGAGGTTAGAAACCATGGCGCCCGTCTTGCGGGGCGCCTTAACACCTTTCAATTCAGTTCTCAATTTTCCCTCAAACAGTACAGAGTTTTTAGTTAATTGTAAATTCTATTCGATAAATCGAATAGATTTATATTTAACTTACGCTTCCTATACTAAGCGCCAGTGTAAGCCACTGTAACCGAGCCCGGTTACACAACATTAGCACTATTAGTTCTCTAGCATACCTTGGAGGTGAACCATCACACGCAACTTACAGATTGACTCTGTCAAGAGTCACCTCTTCGCCACTTGCACAGGTCGGCGAGTCCATGTACTTGGACGAGTTGAAACAGAAGGACCGGACGACACGCTTCCGGCTGACTTGCATGGTCTTCTTGTAGTATGCGCCAGGAGCGACATGCAGTAGGGCGCGATGCACCATTTGGCTCAGTAGTGGGCCTGCATCAAAGCACCGTAAGCACGCACAAAAACACAGCCACACACAAACCGGAGACTAAGGTGTACCTTCACAATAATGACCGAATGGGCCTTTGGGGCCGTCGATAGCGACCATCCCAAGGATGCGCGGGATTGAGTCATTGAGAACGACGCCGGTCTTGGCGCGCTTGTACCGAACGCCACACGTCTTGTGTAACGGCCAAGAGCCACGGTTACTGGCTTACGCTATGGCCGTGAGAAAGCGAGAGTCTCAGGCGGCTGAGACTGCGAGGTTCTTTGTGATTTCAACTCTGAGTGAGATTCCTTCCAGGGCTGAGCGCGTGAGTTAATCCTAACCATCCAAATAAGGGAGCGACCTCGGATAGGCTAATACTGGGCTGCGTCCCAGATATCAGCCAATCAGGGCGCGACAGCACGTCACCACGTCGGGGAAACCCGACGTGCGCTCCTAATCTACCTACAACTGTCATGGATACTGAAACCCCCCCTACAAATGTAACTCTGTGTCAAAAGACACCTACAAACGTAACAGGAGCATCACCCCGTTACATCTCGATCGCTCCGTTGTGCGACTCGAGCGCGTTCTGCGACGGTAAGATTCCCGGAATGGCGCTCATGCAGTGTCATCGTAGCCAAGTTTCAGCTAAATATACATTTTTAAACCAGTCCGCGTACGCAACCTGGTTGTCGGCACGCCAGCGGTCCGTGCACAGCTTGACCACCGCTGTGAACTGCTCCGGCGACCACGCCTTGTGCATCTGCCGGATGTTGGTCTCAACGTTGCCCTTGTAGCTGGGCACCGTGAGCAACCCGACCCGCTCTCCGCACTTGCGAGTGACGTGCGCGTAGCAGTCCAAAAGCGTTATCCCTAGCCATACCGCCTCGTACGCATTAGCAATACAGGTGGCATGGCCCAGGCTCCCGTACTGGACGTCGAGTTTGACCTTGAAGAGCATGTCCGTGTACTCGACCACGGTGCGGAACAGCTGCTCGTAGGCGTACTGGTGCTCTGTGTAACGGGGGGATCCCCGTTACGATTGTAGGTACTTTCAGGTACGAGTGTGCATTTTTAGGTAGGGATTTCAGGCCAGTACCAGTTGTAGGTAGGTAGGGCACACGTCGGGTCCTCCCGACGTGGTGTCGTGTTGGCATCCGATGATTGGCTGATTATGGGGACGCAGCCCCATTATCAGCCTATCGGGTTGGAGCATTTGCATTTTTAGGGCCAGTTTAGCCCAGGGTCTCCGCCCTGGGTAGAAATCCACTCAGAGTTGAAAACACCCACAAATACACAGGTCCCAGAGGCTGGGACCTTCCCTCGCTTCCTCACAAGCACCGTGTACGACGGTAACGGCGCTTTTAGCCCGTTACACCTGGTAGCACTTCGTGGGCCTTCCAACGCCAAGATGAGCGACTTCTCGGCGTCGGGCGGCATCCTGGAGCATGCGAGCTTCCCCCACCTCACGGACTTTGAGTGGGACGCTCTTCACCGCATGGCTGCGGTGACTGGGGATGTCACCGTGGTATCGCTGCTGCGATCAGCGACACCCGAGGAGCAGCGCTCAGCTGTCCATCTGTTCTTGGAACGCGAGCGCGCGACGACCATCCCGCGCAATTCAACTCCCACGTATCAGTCCAAGAACGACGTGATCAAGATCGAGACGTCAACCTACTCTGGCGTCGGCCAAGACCGACTCCCCCTGAACAGGTGGTTCCGAGAGGTCGACATCACGATCGGCGCGCGGCAACTGGGATATGAGTCCGCGCGCGTCAACTTCCTACTGTCCCGACTCTCCAGCAAGGCCAAGGAATGGGCGCTCGGCAAACTGGTCGCTGACCCGAGCGCCTTTCCTACTCTGGAAGCCCTTCAGACGGACCTGCGCCTCGCGTTCGAGCCGCCCCAAGACGAAGCGCGCATGCGCGCTTCCTTCTTCGCCTTGAAGCAAGGCAAGATGACGATGTCTGAC